>JALBCR010001811.1:0-52729 GCA_030710515.1 Abscondita cerata | reverse complement strand
GGAAGGCCATGTATTGCTAGTTGCTTAAGTTTTATTTGTCTAAACTTACAGTAAGTACTCGTTTCTTTTTTTTCCTTTTCTTTCGTTTAATTTATAAACGCCACTCTTTTTAGAGTTTACTTTTCCTATTCTCTGTGTCTATTGTTCCGTCTCTGAATAACTTCCTGGGTTGTTCTAGTGGCGAATTGAAACATTCCATTTTTTACGAAGTACCGCACCACCATTAGCTGCGCGCTAGACAGTTGGGGGCAATCTGTGGGTACTACGTCTATCAATCAAAGGGATGTCTATGTATTGTGGTCTAAACGAAGTAGCCTTCCATTTCTCTTTCAAACGCCTTCCTAAGAAGAATCCTATAGTACACCAGTATTTATTGCTTGTAGAGTGTGAAGCTCATACACTCATATAACAGAATAAGTACCTCCTTCTGTAAACTCAAAAGTTTTGAATTTGCGACAACTGTTTAAATTGAAGCGCACAAGCCCGTATTGAGCCGATAAAATGTCTAGGTTGTTGAGCGAACTACCGTACATGGTTTTACTTAAAATTAACAGTTAACGCCGTTTTATGTCGTATGTAGACTCATGAAATTTAAAACTTGGACACCACAATTTCTGTAAACAAAAGTTTGCACATTGTGAAGCGGGCTTAAGGGTATCATTTACAATTCTAACAGCAGGTAGTCTCAGCAGGGGTTATCTTATAGAAGGACTGTAGAATGAATCATTACACTAAGCACGTTTTAGAAAATAGGTAATTTACGTTGCTTACTTAATTTTTTCTTTAAAGAATATATTTGAAGGTATCGCTAATTAAACACCATAGCTCGATTAATTATCGAATCAAAATTTTGTTTAGGAAATGTTTACAAAATAAAATTAGAAATAATTTTGATTTAAAAACGTCTACAAGCAATAACTTTTAAATTAAATCAAAAACTAAACATGGTTATTTGGGTTGACTGATTATTATTTTTAAATAATTCTAACCTACTAATTATTGTAAGTTATTAAAAAAAATCATTAAACTCTCTATTCATAATATTTAGTCCTTACAAAATGTATCTTTTGATTTTTTTTCTGTAGTTAATATAAAAAGTGAAAATAAAAACTAAGGCAATTCTTATTGTCAACGTATATATTTAGTTTTTTGACAAGAATTTATTACATAATTATAATTAAGATACCAAGTTATAGTTTAAAATTAAATGAAAACTTTTTTTTAAATAAAGGTATTACTATATAAATAAATATAAGAAATCAATAATGGGTGTGACCTCCATTATTATTGATACATTCTTGGAGGCGTCTGCTCATTGACGCTATCAAGGTATCAATATAATTAATATTAATCGTTTTCCATGCGGTATCAATGGCTGCAATTAGTGCATTACAGTTTACTGGTATAAAATTTGGCCCTTGTTGTCTTCGGATAACAGCAAGTATTCGAGCCCAAACATTTTCGATAATGTTATCAATTTGGGCTATAGGTAAGTTAGGTTAAATCATCTTATTTTGAGCCCAGAATTTGCGTTTAAGTGATGTCTACACATTTTAGGAACACCTTGTATACAAATTTGATTGTCTAAATTGCAATAAATGTTACATAGACAAACAAAATAATATCTACACATCAATCCAAAAAATACTAACATCACAATTTGGTAAATACCGCACTTTCTGACCATCCTCAGAAAATTTCCATCATTTTAATTTTAAAACCTAAAATTTAGTTAAGGAAAAACAATTTTAAAAACGTTTATTATTAGAAATGATACATTAAAAAAAATATTATCAAGATGCTGTCAATTATAAAACTGACATTAAAAAAACTTAATTTTACTTATCATAATTTACTTTTTAATAACTAAGACACTATAATAAAATAGAAATTAAATTTACCATCATGAAACATAACTTCAGAAATTTAATTAATAATTTTGTATTATGTGAAAATCTTAAATCTAATGAAAACAAACTAACGTTAACCTTTTTAAGTTGGCAATATTAAACAAATTTACTGCTCTTAACATAATTTTATGACAAAGTTTAAAACTTTATTTTATTTATTTATTTAGTTATTTATTTATTCGTATGGTACATTATTCAAATATTGTATTGTGATGTAATTGTTATGTATGGTGCCCCAGAAGATCAGTATAAACCTGTATAGTGTAGTGACAAAACCGTGTGCAATAGTGGATTGGTTCGTCTTGGCAAAACATTTACTTCAAGGTTTAGAAAACCACTAAAACCTAAACATGCCAACCCTTACCCACCCTAGTATTCACATGTAATAATATTAATTAAGTGTATAAACATTATAGAAGGTAAATAAAAACATAAAATATAACAGCACAGCCATTGCATGACGACATATAATGGACCGGTCCAAGCGCCAGTCACGACAATGACGAAAAATAGTAGGTTAAAGAAATAGCAAAACAAAATAATGGAAAACAGATAATCAAGACAAGAATACAAAATATTGCTGAACTTCAGATGTCCTTCAGATTCGTAAGCCATAATATTGCTTCATCCGTTAAATTATGAATGTTTGAAACCCTCCTTTAAACTTCGTTAATTGACAATCCTCTACAATATGTGTAACGGTCTCTGGTTCGTTTCTACAGTCACAATTTGGATTAGAAATCGCACCCCATTTGAACAACATAGAGTTTGCATTTTGAATGGCCTGTTCTTATGCGATTTACTTTTGACCAAATTTTTCTTTTTGATCAAAGCCCGACTTCTATTGTTGATCATCAATGAGATGTTTATTGAAAACATCAACTCCAGACCATAATTTTTTCCACTCTTCAACTTCAGAAAAGCCGTACTTAAGTAGTCTTGCAACCTTATAGGACTTTCGAGATTTAAGTTGTATTGAATAGTAAGTAAGTTGAAGTGAGTTTGAGGCGTGCACACGCGTTTTACATGCTCTGTATTTTGTAAAATTGTATATACGCACTGAATTTTAATATTAATTTTCAACATGCCACTTGTTAAAAATTTGTGGGGCCTGTAATAAGCCACTTTCCCAAGAAAAGGAAACAATTTGTGTATGTGACAAGGTCGCCTACCATTGCATTCTGGCTTGCCTGGTCTAACAAGGGCAGAAGTACAGCTACTTGGTTCAACTGATAAACGTAGACCAACTTTTCACTGTGATTACTGCATGAATGAAAAAAGTTTTATATCTGAATTAAGAGAAACTATAAACAAATTAACATCAGATATCGATGACCTAAAAACAAATTTGCTACTAGCACAGTCGACGTTCTGTCTTCTGAAGTAATGGAAGACTTAATTAATGAAGTAAATGAGCGAAATAAAAGAGCTTCTAAAAATTATCTACAACATTGAAGAGTCCACATTAAAAGAAACAGGTGCTCGTATTGATTATGACAAATCGCGAGTAACAGAAATTATTGGCAAAATACCCAATGTAGATTTAAATTATTTACAAGTTTATCGCTTAGGAAAACCAAGCAATAATATAAACCGTCCGATTAAAGTTATACTAAAAGATAGCAAAGCTGTTAAAGAAGTATTTAAAATAAGTCAGTGATCGAAAAGGGTAATGCGCGATTGTCTTCAGATCAAACGCCAAATCAACGTAAATTTCTTCAAGAATCCCGTAAATCTTTGCAAACTCGTTTGAATGAAGGTGAAAACAATTTAACAATTAAATATATAAATGGAAAATCACCAAAAACTGAATGCTAATTCTAAGAACAAGTTTCCCGACACTAAATTAAGTATAGCCCATGTTAACATTCGTTCATTAATTGCAAGCTTTGATTGGCTGCGTGAGTTTATTAAACATAATTGTTTTCATTTAATTGCGATATCTGAGACCTGGTTAACACCAGATATTTCAACAAAAGATATTAACTTACCGGGCTATGAATTAATCCAGAATTGATAGAATAACGAGAGGTGGGGGCGTATGTTGCTATGTGCAAACAATATTCTGTTTAAAGTTAAACCTACGGATTTTGTAGTTACAGATAGAGATAGAGCAGTTATGGTTATCTCTTAGTATTGCAAACAGCAAAGTAGGTCTAGGGGTAGTATACATACCGAAAGTTTCAAATTCATGTTTTAATGAACTGGAACTGACGTCTCAATATCTCAGTAGAGATGGATGATTTAATAGTTGTTGGTGACTTGAATGTAGATCTTACAAAAGATACCATTTATTCGAGGAAACTGTTAAATCTTCTTAGTTCTTACAATATGAAACAGATAGTTACTCAACCAACTAGAATAACAGATACATCTTCATCTTTGATAGATATCATATGCATCAGTAAAAATATTGCCACAATCGAATGTGAAAACATTGATGTACATGAGGTCTCAGATCATATGCTAACTTACTGTAAATTAAACTATGCTATTAAAAATTTGCCACCGAAAACAATAACATACAGGGATTATAAAAATCTTGAATATAATCAATTCCACAAAGATGCGTTGGGAGTTAATTGGAATCATATTGAGGAGATGGGTGATATAAATGAAAAAGTTGACTTTATTAACTCAAATATTATTGCCTTATTTGACACATGCACCAATAAAGAGCACTTGCCTTCGACATACTTATCGACCTTATATAACTGATGTCATAAAATAATGATTAAGTTAAAGAAAACAGCTTATAAAAATTTATAGAAACTAAACTAGAGGCGCATCTAAATTATTACAGGCAGATAAGAAACTATTTATCAGTTGCCATAAAAAGAGAAAAGCTGCATACGTCAAATATCAGATTCGTCTTAATAAAAAATCCAAAGTTGTTGTGGAAAAACTTTACTACATGGGGCATTCATTCCAAACACACAAATGAAATATCGAAAGAAATTAAAAATGCAACCTTAATAAATAATTACATAGTAAACAACATTCAAACCGTCAAAGTTGATGAAGAGACATTAAATTATTTTAACTACAACAAGAAAAACGAACGTCAATATATTGGATTTTTACAGAAGTAACAGAGACAGAAATTGAAAAGTTAGTTGGTGAATTGACGTCGGAAGCCTATGGAGTAGATAACATAAACTTAAAAATGTTAAAAGTTAGTACTACCATATTGCAAACTTGCCTTAATGCATATCATTAATTATTCACTTGCCAATGGAGTTGTACCTGATTTATGGAAAAAGCGGTGATCAATCCACTATCCAAGATCAATAAAGCCTACGAACTGAAAGACATCAGGCCTATCAGCATCTTATCAACAATGTCGAAAATTCTTGAGAAAATAGTTAACAACCAAATAAGTCAACATATTCGCAATAATGACATCTTGCCAATAACTCAATCAGGTTTTCGCAAAAATCACAGCACCACTACAGCTTTATTGAAAATAACTAGTGATATTTCCAGATACATGGACAACAGTGAATTGATGTATTTAGTGTTATTGGACTATAGTAAAGCCTTTGACGTAATTCATCGTACTCTCTTGCTTGCCAAATTGAAATATTATGGGATAGAAGAACATATACTGCAATGGTTTCATAGTTACTTAAATAACAGGAGCCAAATAGTTAAAATTGATAATGACATTTCACACGAATTGATCGTTAAATATGGAGTTCCGCAAGGTAGCATACTAGGACCGTTACTATTTTCAATATTCACAGCTGAACTTCCAACTGTGTTACAGCACCAATGGAACATTCACATGTATGCAGATGACACCCAAATGTATAAGTCATGCTTACCACACCTAAAGGATAAACTACTAACTGAATTAAACAGCAATATCAACAATATACTAGAATGGTCTACGAAAAATGGGCTTTGTGTAAATCCCAAAAAACAATAGTGTTGTGTATTGGCACTAGTGGTACAATTAAAAAATTAAACATGGATGTTAATAACTTTATTCTAGTGGATAACCAAATAATAAACGAAAGTGACAATACCCGAAATCTGGGCATATGCATTGATAATCGTTTAAATTTTGATAAACATGTGATAAAAAGTGTAGTGAAGCTTATGCAAAATTAAAATTACTATGGAAATTCAAAGCAATGGTACCAGATGAAGTAAAATGGAATTTAGCAAATGTTCTCGTTTTAAGTCATCTCGACTACGGAAGTAATGTATACTACAATTACTTAACCGTTGAAATGAAAAATAAACTGCAAATTTTACAAAACTGTTGTATGCGCTTTTCATATAACATTAAGAGATACGAACACATCACGCCCTACTATAATAAACTAGGTATTTTGAAAATAGAATACAGATTTATGCTGCTTTACGGAAAACTATTGTTTAAAATTTTAAATTCCAAAGAACCACAATATCTTTATACATTGTTAAATAGAAAATCTACCATACACGATCTGTCTCTAAGAAATATTAATTCGTTTTGTATTCCGCAACACACTAGTGCTAAATTTAGGTGTAGCTTTTTATACTTTGCGCCACAACTGATGAAGCCAATCGAGAGGAGTAGATTTAATGGTTCCACTAATTATACGCATAGTGCAATTCAACTGGGCATTTTTTTGTATGATAACTATTCAACCAGACAAGAACACAATATTCTGCTGTAGAATAAACTAATGTCAATGCAGCTGTACGAAGTGTCTTTGCATCTGCTTCCCAAGTTGTTCCAGCTAATTTTTGAATGACATTATTTCTTGTTTTCATTTTTTGTTCAACTTTTTCTAAATAATCTTTGTAAATTAAAAACGTATCTAAATTTACTGCCAAATAAACTTCATTAATATTACTTAATTACTATATGCATTTCACAATATTTAGAATGGAAAACTTTATAATTCAAACCCTTTGTCAATTTTAATTCTGTGGAAAGCAAAAACTTTTAAGGTGTCTAGATAATTTTTTTCGTTCAGTAACCTAAAATATTAATTCTGTACCTAAATTTTATTTTTAGATATAACTATAAGCCTTATCTATCTATTTAATTATTGTACATTGATAAAACAAGTGTCATTTTGCGAAACGTATGTTTAAAAAAATTTTGTTTCTTCTTCTTAATACATTAACACAATGTTGACTATTGCAACGTTGCACTACATTTATTCATCATTAGCGTTGTTTAATAGCACCGTAACCATTTAAATATAATTCACAACAGCGTATTCATTAAAATTATCAAAAATCTTAGTGTAACCATCAAACGGTGTTTGGCTGATGTACACTGGCGAAAGTGAGTATCCCCTTTTTAATTCTGTTTTTAATTCAAGTATTTAATTTGTTAAAGATTATATTATTCATTCTTAACCAGTTTTCGTAAGAACGTTCATCTTCTTGAATAAATTTATTTGAAATGAACATTCTCCTAAATATAAACTATCTCTGCGAACCAGCCACTGTTGGCTCCATATTCTACTTTTTTGTATTAATTATAAGAATGCTTGACAAACTACAGTAATCTAGTTTAAAGTTGAAAAAGTATCGAATCCATATTGAAACTTGTCAAAGTTTATAGCTGAAAAAAAGTATAAAGTAACTCAGTCTTAACATGAATAGTTTTGATAACAAGTATTGCAAAACAGAATTTAATTAAAATTTTTAAATTACACCAGTAGGTAGTGGTTTTTGACAACGTTCAAATATAATAATATTATAAATGGGGTACTTTCAGTTATACCGTCCATCTTGCTTATTTTAATTAAAAACTAGTATTTTTGTTTTATTTTAGAATTCTGCGACAAATTTTAGATGGAATTGCTGTACTAATGCTATACCTAAAATTAAAAATTTTTCAAAGTTTATCTAATTACTGAGTTAAAACTGTAACCAGTAGTCAACTAGGCCTTTCAAATCAATCCTTGACGTTAACTTAGTCAATAACTCCTACAGGGTGTTCTAAACTCAGAAGCCAATATATCTAATTAATAGTTATTTAACAAACGAGTGTATTAATAAGGGCGATTAACAATTGAGATATTTTAACGCGTGAGCAAAGCGAGCGCGTTAATGTTGAGATTGTTAATCGCCGTTTAATTCAAGAGTTAGTTACACAACTTTTCCGTCGACCGTACTTTGTAATTTTAATAAAATTGTATTAATAATTTTAGAAAAGATGTGCTATTGTGAACGCACTTTTAGAAAGTACCGTTTTGTGAACTTACCACAATTTTTAATTGTATAACATAACCTAACTTCATTGTTTCTACTTTTTGTGAGCTTTGTCTTTTGCCTTTTGTTTTTCGTATGGGTATTTGACAACAGTATTTTAATTAACGTAACTAAGTTGATGGAGAATTGAGGTACTAAATTCCAATTGTTGCGTTTTCATCACAGCGAAACAAAGTGTATAAATCTTTTTGTGAGAACGGATTGGCGCTTATTCAAAATAGTGATGAACCTACAAAGACCAAACCAGAAATGGTTGACAATGTTTGATAAATAATACAAGAACAACAAGTACATCTCTACGTTGCCTGTAAACAAGTTGAACTTAATGACTTGTCACATCATACCAAACAAAGGTATTCATTCATATCGCTACTGTGTATTCCAGCTTAGGATTATCTAACGATGAAACTTGATTTCACCTTAAACTTATTTCACCCAACATGCTCATGTAGAGTTTATAAAAAAACATTCCCTATACCTAAATGTAGGAAAAACATAAAATACATGGTATTTTATTTAAATTAAGCAACTTATAATTGATTTTGGTTTATGAGTTTATAATAGTCTGTAAGTGCACTTGTATCAATATAATTCAAACAACTGTATTTTTTATAACATAATATTATAAACCAAAAGTTTGTTTAGATTACATTTTGAATTCTTGTTTTCTTTAAATACAGTGTTGGTATTTCTTTTTATTTTCCTACTTAACTTCCTCATTGTTTTTGTCAGTTTTTACAAAAATATTAAGCTGTAGTTACTAGAAGATTTAACAAAGCAGAAACGGATTGCACTTATTTTCTATTACCTACCTCTATTTGGACCGAGACCGTTCGTATTAGGATTAGAATTTGCGCTGTAGAGTTCACTAAATAATAAGTATAGAAACTCCCTTAGCATTGATAAAAGAATAATCTCAAATTTGTTTTTCATTCTTTAATATTGGGTACTTCTAAACGAATTAGTTATTGTAGGGAACAACTGGACAAAATTTGTATTTAATTGAAATGATTTGTGAAATATACTATTCAATACACTAAATTGGAAATCAAATTAAATTTCCTATTCAAAATGATGTAACAATTTCAAAACCTCATAATAAAGTTGTTTTGAAAGTTTAAACGCGTTAGATATGTTATTATTTTAATGTTAATTTTCATAATTGGATGTTAATTGTAATTGCTTATTTTATTTTTATTATTACTTTAGCGCATTTTTTTAAAATTTAAAATGCTTTCATACAAGTATCAAACATAAATATGTTTATAACTCAAAATTCATTCATTCTTTTCACGATTGAATAAGAAGCGCTTATTCTGAAAACACGATACTGCACTTTCTAATATGATAAGGATAGTAAAACTTTTGAAGAACGTGACACTGTACATATTACCGGTGGCCCCCGGAAATATTGTTTTCCTTTACACATTGTGTTCAACTTTAGAGAGGAACAAAAGACTTCTTTTATTTTTCTTTAACTTGATTCGTTTAGGACTTATAGGGGTCAAAGGTCAAACATATACACATTAATATTTTAAAAAGCACATGTCGTGTAACATGTCAATCAAAAGTTTATTAAAAACTGATTGCAAAACTGCTTTCAAAAATACTTTATCATGTTGAGTTGAAAAGTTACTGTACTGTACAAGATTTTTAAAGATTTCGACTTTTTTGTTTGTGAACGTACCGAATCGTAACATATCAATCGAAAGCAAGTTAAACGCCAATTGCAAAACTGCTTTCAAAAATACTTTACTATGCTGGGTTCAAAAGTTATTACATTTTAAAAGATTTTTAAAGATTTCGACTTTTTTGTTTATGAACGTAGCCACTCGTGTACCATATCAATCGAAAACCAGTTAAACGCCAATTGTAGAACTGCTGTACTATGTTGGGTCCAAAAGAAAGTATTTGATAGGTGACTCATCCCAAAGTAGATTAGATTCAATGCATCAGATGATATTCATTGCAGTAGAAATAATGTGAATCCTAAAATATTTAAAAATAATGAACGAAAACGTTAGCTAGATTTAGAAAATTTACCCAGGGTAGAGGACGTGGACAGCTTTTCGCTTGCTGTCTCATATAGTTTAGACTATGTTCACAATATACAGTACATAGTGATGTAAGCTCCAAATGGTATAACATTCTTCAATAAAAATAGAATGGGAATAATTCAAAGAATAACGCAAATAAATAAATATAGGAGCCATACGTGGATTTTATAAATATAATACGAAGTCAGAGAGTGCAATACATTTCATACAGTAGAATTGTTAGTTCAAACAGAATTATTTGAATTGTTACATAATTAAATAAATGTAAGAGCAAAAAATGGATTTTATAAAAATAGCACAAAATACAATTTATAGATTGATTATAGAAAGGGTATGAAACAAATCATTCTTAAATGATTTCCGGAACTTTTACATTTCTCTCAGCTGCATCTAATAGTCTTCTTAAAAGCATATCAGAAGGATAATGCACACGTTCTTGATGTCGTGCATATCCCAAATACCACAAAACGGCTGCAACCTGAGCACACACACCACGAATTCTAGTTCTAGCTTTGCAAGTACAAGAGCTTCCAATAATTGGCTCTTTATCTGGCCTTTCTTGAGAATTGTCCAAATCAAAGTTTTCATTGAATGTTATATATAGCATGTGTCTTTCAGCTTGCGTAATCCTGGAATACAAGCGGGTCCTAAAATTAGGCTCAAAAAGCTAAGTTTGAAAAATAAACTGATCTGCCTCACGAACAGTTTTATCTTGAATATATCCTGGTGCAAGTCGAACTTGATACGCGAAATCCAGGCAGCTGATGGTCAATCATGTCCATCCAGGGGTTTCTTCCGACTCTTTGTCTTACCAAGCCGTCTGCTTCTACTTTTAATTGCACTACGATTAGTTGCTGTGCTATTTTAGTAGCATACTCTTAGCCAAATCTGCATTCGAATAGTTTCATGATAACAGTTGATCATGGCGCATACAATTGTTAAAAACTGATCAAGATTTTTGCAGTGCTGCATGGGAATCATGTCCCTAAAAACTTAAATACACTTTTAAGATGGTCATTTCTTGCTTCCATAATCCATCTTGTTTTTGTGATAAAGCGTGATCTATTAGCTTGTTCTGTTGTAAACTGCCTTTGACGGCCATCCAAAAGGGGTGGCATCTCTGTTTGCAACTGAAGACCCTTCAAAAACTCAAGGGCATCTCTATATCCACGGTCGACAACAAAAATATCTCCGTTTCGAATCCAGTTAATTAGCCCTTCTCCATCTCTTTGCATATCCTGTCGTAAAATATTGATATCATTACTTCTACTATCTGAGAAATATGGACCGTGTACGTCCACAACATATCCGTCAGGTGCCACCACAAGACCAGCTTTTAATAAAATTGTACTTCTTGTGAGTACTGTGTGACTGTCTTGCTGCACGAAAGTGAGCACTCTTGGAACTTTTAAGTAAGTGCAATCAAGGTAAAGAATTGCCTTAGGAATGTTGGGTTCCGCATTATACAATTGATTGGTAAACTCGTCTACATGACCTTAAATAAACAATTCCCTATTTCTTACTTCATTAGATGTGACACCAAGATTATGTGAAACAAATCGTTGCATAAGACTGTTTCTTACAATCGTGATTGCTAAGCTTACTGCTGGTTGACTAGGAAACTTCATCAATGATTTAATAAATCGATCGGAAAGGCCTTGACGTAGTTTAACTAAAAACGCAAGAAGTTGTTTTTTAGTAACATGTCTTCTATTTCCGTAGATTTCCACTAGGTCACAAAATTCAAAGTGGTTAAACTGGGCTTTAGTTAAAGAATTGAGGCTTTTAGAGTCTGCATTTCTAAAGTTATCCTCGTCGTCATACTGCTCTTTTTCTGCCCTGATGATTGCATTTCTAAGCATCTTAAATCATGACTTGATCTGATTACTCCTCTTTTTTATACAAATAAAGTTAGCCAAGTACATGAGTTGCAAAGTACCACGAGGAGTTAAGTGATTTTCACAGCAACATGTGCTTAGAGTGATAAAAACCTCTGTTTTAATAAAAAATCTATTCTAGCTTTTAGAGACAATCGTGTATTGCATGGCTGATGGCATATCAACATCTTCCTCGACCCTTGCCAACCAATACATTGAACTGCACCGCTGCAAGATCTCGTTCTCTGTTAATTACATTTACTATACGCAAATCACAATTGAAACACAATTTTGAATCTGGAGTAACCGCAGGTGGGTCTCTTCTATTTGTTTGATATTGAATTCTGTGATTTGCAGCAAGTTTGGCACGCCCGTAATACAATATTTCGATGAGCATCAACGCCATTCACTTGACGGTGGGCGTTTCGTTGAGTTGCACATACATAACAACATCATGTTTCGTTATGTAATCAAACTAATATTTTCAAAACAATCGTTTATAAATCTTTGGCACGAAACAATACTGATGCATTTAATAATTGGCCTTTAAAAAGGCCGTTGGGTTGTAAACGACTGAGAACTGAGACAAACTAGTTTGATTTACACTTAAATACAATTATTTAATTATCATTAGGAAATAAAGCTATCATAATCTTGCGTCTGGAGTTATCCTGCTGGCTGCTTCAGCAGGGACTATCCCCCTCAATGCCCATCTTGACCCCTCTTGGGCAGACAAGATTATTTTCGTCCCGTTGAAGTCTCTTGGCACTACCCACTAAGCGTGGTTGGCACACTCTCACGCGGTTGGTTCCGGCTTGATGTTTTGGGAATGCAAATGCACCCACTGAAAGCCCCATTGCAAGATCACTTGAGAAGCACTTACCAGACTTCCTCAAGAATACAGCTTGTGATAAAATGTGTAAACCAAACTATTTCCTTCATCGCATAGACTATCACAGACTAAACTATTATAATAGACTTAAAATACTATCACAGACTAAAATATGATCACAGACTGAAATAGAGTGTACGAGGTGTAACGGGTGTACGGGGTGTAACGGGTTTACAGGGTGTAAAGGGTATACGTAGTGTATGGAATGTGGTGTACCCCTAAGATCTTTTACACTCCTAACATCTTTTGTACCCTAAGATCTTTTACACCCCTAAGATCTTTTACACTTTTAAGATCTTTTACACGCCTATGATTTTTTACACCCCTAAGATTTTTTACACCCTTAAGATCTTTTACACCTCTAATATCTTTTACACTCCTAATATATTTTACACCCCTAAGATCTTTACACCCCTAAGATCTTGTACACTCCTAAGATCTTATACACCCTTAAGATGTTATACACCCCTAAGATCTTATACACCTCTAAGATTTTATATAAAAAAGATTTTTAGACCCAAAATCTTTTTAAGTGCAATAACTTTTGACAACATAGTAAAGTATTTTTGAAACAGTTTTGCAATCAGTTTTTAACAAGCTTTTGAATGCTATGTTACACGATTGGGTACGTTCACAAACAAAAAAGTCGATTTTTTCAAAAATCTTTTGAACCTAACATAATAAAGTATTTTTGAAAGCAGTTTTGCAATTAGTTTTTAATAAGCTTTTGATTGATATGATACACGACTAGGTTCGTTATGTACTTTTTAAATTTTAATCTTTTGTGTTCCTCTCTAAAAGCTGAACAAAATGTGTAAAAAAAAAACAAAATCTCCGGGAGGCCACCGGTAATATATACCGTGTCACGTTCTTTGTTGGAGCGCAAATCCAATGAAACGCCCACCGATTGAACTACAAACAGTTATCGATACACTATCGTAGGTGGTTAGAGCAAATTATAGTAGATTGATTTTAAAACTAAGATTCTATTTATGTATTTTTTAGGTTTCAGAATGGTTTCAGTTGCAGTTTTGTAGTACTATGGGATTATAGCGATTAGTATAGTTTTTATATTTTAAACAATAACCACTTATGTTGTTGATTTTCTTTATTTTTTTAAACAAATAGTAGTAACAGTTCTTATTCTGTATTAAATTCGAAATGTTGTACAATACTGTATTTGAACTATAAAATAAATAAAACTATCTACATCGCTCACAAAGAAAAACAATTACATCCATAAAAAACAAAATTGTAATAGATATTGTTTCTGTAAGAAGGTATTCGTTCTTTGCTTTTTTAATTTCAATTTTGTATGTCAAACGATACACATCTTCTTATTGTAAGACGGGAGTTAGGGAGACTTACGTATTAGTATAAGTGACGTTTCGCATCGAATTGCCGATGCTTCGTCAGGTCAGTGCTATAAACTTGTATATTAGAATTGGCCTATGAAGCATTGGCAATTCGTTGCAAAATATTCCTATACTATACATAGGTTTATATAAATCATGTAATAGACATGTTATTGTTTCAGATGTTGTCTACGATTGCGGTCAGTTTCGGTTTATTCTATTTTTATTGTGTATTGTCATGTAACTGTAATGAATAGTGCCTTAGAAGATTAGTATAAACCTGTATGGTGTACTGACGATATTGTGTGCAATTGTGAATTGTCTTGGCAAAGTATTTGCTTTAAGGTTTAGAAAAACCACAGAAACTTAAACATGTCAACTCTGACCTACTTTAGTATTTATATCTACTAATATTGACAGCACTTCCATTGCATGACGACGTACAATGGGACGGTGCAACTGCCAGTTATGATAAAAACAAAAAAAATATTTGTACAAAGGATACAGTAGTATATAGGTTATTTCAGATGTCTATCAAATCAATAAGCTATAACAAAGCTTCATCAATCAACAAAGTTTCTTAAATGCAAATTCATTTTTCGTACTTGATATGTTAACACGAAGCGACAGTAAATGTCACAACACTTATTGTTCATCGGTTATATTATAAATGTTTATAAATCTTATTTTAAACTGTGTTAATGGACAATCCTCGACAATATAAGCAATGATTTTATATTTGTATTTAAAAACGTTTAAGAATTTTATTGTATTGTAGATGTGCGAGTGTGAGAAAAAATAAGTATATATACACAAAGTATAAATATAATCGTAGATAATAACAATACGGTTAACAAATAAGACATGTAAATAATACATATCATATCACAGATAAATATACTAGTATTTGATTGAAATATCGTTTTCTCCAGGTAAGATATAAAACGGCAAAGCCGAATACGTAATCCACGCCTCAAAAAGCTATATTTATCGTACAAAACGCAAATTCAATATTAAATATATTACAATTCCTTTCCTAATTATATGTAACTAACAGATTTATTATTTAATTTTAATACTGAAATATTGCGCAAACAAACGTGAAATTAATTTGTCGGGGGATCTCTCAAGCACAAAATTATTACAAACGGCTCTAAATAATCATTAATTCCAATTTTAACAATTTGTTGAGTCGAGTTACGTGATGTTGTTGGGGTTGGTTTTATTCTTCAGATATATTTCAAGCTGTTAGACGTCAACGATCGAGAAAAATGAAGAAACGAAGAACAAGAACTTACTGGTATTCAAAAGTGATAGACTGGTGTCAAGGTTAAAGATTGTCTATTATCAATAATTGGCAGCAGTTTTGATGTAGGTAATACGACAACTTTGGCCTTATAGAAATATATATCCAAAATATATGGCCAACACAAAGACTAAAGGGCGTAAATTTTGTGATGGGCTAGTTTTGCTTTCATGTGGTATTATTTGCCCCAGGTGGTAATTCTGAAACGATTGACCAAACGACGCGACGTTTCCGTTGATAAATAATTTACTTACGGCATTTGGCACTGTGCAAAGACTAAACAAAAGCAATACAGCATTGAACCATGACGAAAACTTGTAAACCTACAAGTAATTAACTGGTTTGAAGATTTTGTTTAATAAAGGAAAGTCTTTTACTTTTAACCGCAGAGAAAAAACGTACATTTCTACCTAATGCTAGGTACCGAAATAAAATTGATCAGATATTTCATAATGCTAACATACGAATCAATTTTTTACGCCACCTGTTGCCCTAACCAACGTCTAATCTTGTAAAGTTAGTAGCCTATACGACAGGCGTAGAACAGAGCCAAAACAAATTTACTAAATAAAATTTACAGAGTAGAAAAACCGTCACACGATATAACAAACTCTACAAATTAAATCCTACCCAAAATAAAATTCAGTTGTTTTATTTGATATTTGAAAAAAATACTGAACGGTAAACGTTGTAATAAACCAATTGAAGAATTAATGACCTACCTAAAGAAGAAAAAAAAAACTACAATATTTAAATCAAAATAACCATTGTCATACATAAGCAGGCAAATTTTATCTTGCAATGTTATAATACGAAAAATATTACTAAAAGAACTACCAGTTGACAAAGCCTACAAGAACATATGACAGGATGACACTAAAAAGAAATGACGGACACTTAAAATCTTGCGTATTTCTTGTACATTGACAATCACGTATTACATTTATGTGTCTCTTCATCACTTCAATAAATTATTGATACTTTACTTCAACCGATATATCATTTAACAATAATAGTGTTCCGCAGTGCAATTATTAATTTCAGTTGCATTTTAATGACCTCGGTGATAAAAAAAATAAATTTTTTGAAATAAAGTAAAAACGTATTTACTCGGTAGTGAGGAGTCGGGTCGACAAAGCATCCGTGAAGGAAATAGTAATACACGCGCGCTACGGATAACTCAAGATGCTTTTGTCAAATCTCACAGCATCTACTAAAATTTTTTTCGTTCTGAGGTAACTGATTTTAGCAAAACTTATATTATGCAAATAAAAAAGTTTCCCATATGGTGCACCCTTATGGCCTGCCCTATATACGTGCAACATCTACGAAGCGTATACTGTAACTAAACCAAATAAAATGTAAACAGCTGTAACTATAATACCTTTATTTTACAGATTTGGTTATATTTGCAAAAAATTTTGCAGCAATAATAAATTTATTACTATTACAGTAGAAAGAAAAAGTCATTATTGTCAATGTTAAAAATAATTTTATAAAAATGGAGTATAGCATAAGTTTTGCTAAAATCAGTCACCTCAGAATGAAAAAATTGCAGTAGATGCTGGGAGATCCTACGAAAAGTATGTTAAAGTTGTCCGTAGCGTGCGTATTACTATTCACTCGTTTTGGCGGCTGACTTGACTGGGTTCTGTTTGACTAAATTACGTTAAATGATTTTTCTTATTTTGTATTTTTTAATTTATGTCAATAAATAAATTATTATTATTATTTCACGCGATGCTCCGTCGCCCGGGTTCACCTCTACTTGAGTAAATCTGCTCGCGCGGCCGTTCGAGCAATGTTTAACTGCAATTTGGTTAAATTCACAATTTTTATCGCAAAACTGAAATATACATATTGTAGTGTGGAACTTAAATTTTCGAAATCTTTTTAAAAAATTGAAATCGGCCGATCTCCCGAGTATTCAGGCTTCCGCAAAAATAATGCAAACATTAATTCAAATTGCAATGATATAAAACTGATTATCCGACAGCTCCAGGTTTTTGCACAAATGAAGTACTTATCAAAACCTATTATGTCCCGGAAGCTGTTCACTGTAACTCAAAAAATCGCTCGTTTTTTCGGTTTTTCTCGGAAAATAAAAAACCGCTCGAGTCGTGTCTGTGTTCATTTTGTTCGTATTCTCAACAACGTTTCTTTTTACTTCATTAACATTGATTTATTAGTATTCAGTCAGGAACGAAGAAACTAAAAAAGACGTTTTTTTGCACTAATTTGTTAATCACAAATTAATCTACTCATTGTCCTTGATATGATGGCACATGTTTCTTCCTATTAGTATTTTTGTCACCTCTATTGATTGGTCTAAAGCGTTTATTTACATAGTCGTGATAAATTTGTGTTCTCCAACCTTCAAATATTTAATATTTGACAATCAAACTTTATTTCTTCCGGCTATTTAAATAAACACGACAAAACAACCAGAATTTATTTAATAAAATTTTCAAATAAGCAATTTGATTTCTTTCAGCAACTTAAATTTAACATTGCGCGCACGATTACTTTTATGCGCCACGTGAATGCGCGGTATGATTAAGTCAGACGCGACAAACGTGACATGCAGTGACAAACAATTTCCAATGACTTACATGCTACACTGAAACTAATTATAATAAAGGACCAACCTTTGGACATCAAGCTCTTGGGGTAAGTGTCATTCTTTGTTCATAATGCTCTTTTCCTTGCTGTCGAAACTGTTGGTTTTAGATAATGTGCCCGTTGGTTGTACTCCTGGAGCTCAAACCTCTGTAGACGCCTTTCACTGCTGCACCCCTGATCTGCGCGTTTAATTGTCAGTCTTTTATTTTTTAAAACCTTGAACTTTTAATACTGCTTCAATGCACTGTTATCCTCGATTATCAGTGAGTGAAAATACGATTTTCACATTTATTTATTTAATTTTCGCATATGATTTTAGTAATTTACTTTTCGCAAAGCATCACTTTAATTTTACTATTTCGTTGATCGCAATATTTTTTACCCTGCTTTGGCTCGTTAACATTCGTGCTTAGCTTCTGTTCAAAATTTTAATTTTTTTCGTCGCCAAGATTCAGAAGACACTCAGCGTCTCCTTTTTTTTTAACCTTTTGTTATTTTTTAAAATTATTTGTTTTAACTGCAATTAACGACAATTTTGAAATAGAGTGAGATCTAACGGACGCTCGATTGTGGCGCCATCTCTTAACTTGCACTTTCTTTTTTAGCCGACAGAAAACTATAATTAAATAATCAATTATTTTAAAATTAATTATTTCTTAAGCCGGGTCCAGACTATGTAACAAAACAAGTTACATAACAAGTTATGTAACAAATTTGTTGTCCAACTTTATTTTGTAACTTGTTATAAAATAGCAGAGACATCCAGACTATGTAACAAAACAGAATGATTATGTGGGAGCTGTTATTTGAATTTAGTATTTAAAATGACCTCAAACGTAGAGGATGTGATTTTGGCAGCAGCAACTTGCGTGATGTTATGTAGGCGGCGGGTAAATAAACGAAGATTTTGGGTGCGGCCATCGTTAAGAGCTCGAGGAACATACAGTGGAACAACTCTTTTACAGGATTTAACAATGGATGACATTGACCCATTGACAGGAGACATTAAATGTGACGGTAGTTTTAAAAACTTCCTCAGGATGACCAGTTCTGATTTTGATTATCTTATAAATGAAATTGGCCATAAAATAGGCAAAAAAGACACAACCTTTCGAGATGCAATACCAGTAAAAGAAAGATTGGCGGTTACGTTGAGATTCCTAGCAAGTGGAGATTCCTACCAAAGTTTAAGCTATTTATTCAAATTTTCTAAGCAGAGTATTTCGAATATTGTGCCAGAAGTGTGTGACGCTCTCATCGACTGTTTAAGGGACAAAATCAAAGTAAGTACATAGACTTTTTCTAAACCTCTTTATTAATACAAAACCTAGAAAAAATGTATAATAATATATAAAGAATATAATAGAAAAAGATTAATAGAAAAATAATTAACGGAAAAAATCAGGACATTTATAAATTAAGAATAATTTGTGTAAAGTCATTCTCACTCATATCTTCTGTAGCGGACGGCATAGTAGATGACCCGGGTCTATTGTACGATTCACTGTCAGTGTCTGTTCTACTTTGTGAAAATGGAGTAGATGCAGGTGCATCCGACGCCGGAGTAGTGGGTGACTCAGGTGTATTTGCAGATATGTCTGACATCTCCGCTCGATAGAGAGCATTATTTATTTCATATTTGGCGGCGGCTAGAATCGACTTGCTTTTGAGATTCCGCAACATCCCGGCTACATATTCACCATACACATCGAAGTGATCTCGTTTTCTCATGTTACTTGACAGTTGTTTCATTGTCGCATAAGCTTCTTCAGACATCGCATCCAATCTTCTCTTGGGACCTTTTCTGGTAGGAACAGTTGCAATTGTTTTTATTTTCTTTTCATGACATTTTTCTGTATCACTTTGCATTTCTGCATGTGACTGTGCTTGCCCTTCTTCCTGCAAGACAAAAAATAAAACTATTATTTTCTTTTTAGGTGCCTAAATATCAAGAAGAATGGCTACAGATTGCAGACGATTTTAACCAGAAGTGGAATTACCCTCACTGTTGTGGTAGTATGGATGGAAAACATATATGTTTACAAGCTCCAATGAACACTGGAAGCGACTATTTCAACTACAAGGGATTTTTCAGCATAGTGCTTTTAGCTATAGTTGACGCTGACTATTGCTTTACCTTTGTAAATGTAGGTTGCCAAGGACGTTTGTCAGATGGCGGAGTATATGCTAACACAACATTTAAACAGCTACTTGAAACGTCTTCCTTGAATCTCCCCCAATGAAAGTATTACCGGGAAGAACATCACCTTCACCGTTCGTATTTCTAGGTGATGAGGCATTTGCTTTGCAACCACATATTATGATACCCTTCCCAGGCATTCAACAGAAAGGTTCACAGCAGCGAATTTACAATTACAGGCATGCTAGAGCTAGGCGTGTAGTCGAAAACTCATTTGGAATTTTATCTGTCGTATTCAGGGTGTTACGAAAACCAATGCTTCTTGAGCCCGAAAGAGCAGAAAAGATAGTTTTAGGATGCTGTTATCTACACAATTTTCTTAGGAAAGGTCAGTCATCTTCATCCTACTGTCCACCAGGTACATTTGATTCAGAAGACACGTTTACCAGGGAACTAATACCCGGTAGATGGAGAGTCGAAGATCAGCCAAATGATACTTTGCTAAGACTCAAAAGGATTCCTAGAAAACCCTGTGTGCTAGGCAAGGAAATACGAGAAGAATTTTCTTTGTTTTTTACCAGTGAGGAAGGTAAAGTGTCGTGGCAGAATAATTACTGACATCATATTGTTTATTAATAATTAATAAATTTAAAATTTCTGACATTTAAAATTATTTCTCTTTAAAATTAAATTAGTAAATTAAATTTTAAATTACAGTAGAACTTCATTATAACGGACAGTTAAAAAATTAATTTTTAGTGAGAATGCAGTACTTTCATTACAACGCACTACCCTTAGCCCCCATTAGTCCGTTATAATGAGGTTCTACTGTATATTTTAAAATGTTGGGTACTTACCTGTGCTGTTTTGTTGTCACTAGTATCTTGTGTATCTTCTTCGGGAGATAGACCACCTTCAATAGAATGCCGTGGTTCATTTTGTCTTTTAAAATAAAAGCATTTTAAAAAATATCCACTTTGTTTTATATGTTGCATCAGCTCCATCGCCACTCTTCCCTTTTTTCAACTCCCGCTGGAACTGCCCAATAAGCTTACGCATTTTTTTTTCAACTTCACTTGAATCTGTTTTCAATTCTGCACCTAGTTCAGTCCATGCGTCGTGTTTTTTATTTCTGTTTTTGAAATCCATGAAGGTAGGATCCCATAATACTCGATGTTCACGAAATAACTCAATTAAATGAGTGGTAAGTTCTTTCGACCATTCCATCTTTGTGGAGTTCCGGCAATACTGAATTCAAACGCCGCTGCGCTGCGCTGGTGTTGCAGTAAATGTTTAATAACAAGTGGGGACACGTCACGGCGTGTTATACAACAAAGTTTTATAACTTTGTTTGATCTTTACCGACAGTTGATGGATAACATAAAACCTGTTATATAACAAGAAAATTGTTGAATAACATTGTTATTTATAACATTTTTACTTGAATTTCTCTAACAAGTTATAAAACTTTGTTATGTAACCTATTTTGTTACATAGTGTGGATCCGGCTTTAAGCATTTTTATGCCGAACGCTTTTTATTTTTCTTTAACATTTTTAATGTTTCCATTTAATTAGCGTATTTCATACGGTTTTTACTTTTACGATGCTTTATTACCCTTATCAACGTCTTGGTTTTCGTCTTTATCGATAACCTCAAACTCAATGACCTTGACATACTTTCTTAACCTAAATTTTACTAATTAACCTATATTATTCTAGAGCCGGGTGCTATGTTCGAGCTTTGTGGTGATAACACCTCTAATTTTAATTAAATTTACATGGAAACAATAGCAAATTGTTCTATTTACAAGCAACTGCGAAACTCAAATCGATACACCTGCGAAGATCAATTATTTACAAATTGGGAGCTGAAGCTGGCCAAATTAACGCTATGGATAGATTTTTTATAGCCTGGAATCTCAATTCAGATGCCTATAACATCGCAATACTTCGCAAACTTTTTGCAGACTTAGGCCGGCAAACGAGTAGTTTCTGTTCCCTAAATGCCAGAGATACAAAAATGTTAATTTTGTTAACACAATTATTGATTTATGTAGAAAATGTAAATGTCTTAATTAAATTTTATTGATCCATAATTATCGGTCGCATAATAGGAATTTAAATTTGAAAATAGGCAGTGCAAAATTTTAATAAACTGATAATAAAAATGTAGCTAGGTATGTAACCTTTGTGGAATTTTTTGAACATGTACAAATCTAAAAATTTAAATAAAAATAGCAGGTTATATAAAAATAAAAAATGGTAGCAATTTAATAATTTACTATTTAAAGTGTACAAAAGGAAGCAGCGAATATCACAATTCATTATTTTGTATAAAATTATTTATGTGGTGATAATAATAAAAAATAAAAATAATCACCTGCTAAATGTACTACAATAATATAATTGAGTTTTATATTAACGCTCACTATAACTTTTGTTGATGACACAACAGATATCAACGCATTATACGTATACGAGTAAACTTTATTACCAAATTACATTGGATGCCAAATTACCTATAAAACTGTTTCCTATTTATTGGCAGACATAATGATCTTGTAACTTTATATGAAATTTAAATCATGAGTTTTCCGTCATTAATTTTATTTATTGTGAAAAAATTATCTGTACTATTTTCCGTTAGGTACTAGACTATGTAAATATATTTAATTGTTATATGTGTTAAAATGTTTATATAATAACTAAAAGTATTAAAACTCAATATTTTAATTTAATGTTTTATAATTTATTACTTTGAACAACTAAAATTTTCTCAAACCACAATATCAACCTTATTTATTTGTGAATCGTAATGTGTTGCATATAAAAATAACTATTATTTTAAATTTAATGTAGATACCTACAACAAACGCCTAATAACTGATTATTTTTGACGTAAACAAACGCCGGTTGTCATATATGATAAATATTTTATTACATTAAATTATACGTATTAGAAGAAAAATGTCTTGGATTCTATGGATTGATTGAAAAAGAAATTGGAACAGATTGTCATATTTGTAAATAGCGCTCAAGTTATAACACAATTGAAACAATTTGTAAAGTTTTTTATTTGTTTTACAATTCTCGTATTTTAATATTACTATTATTGATTTAAAGAGTTTTTTTCTCCATTTCTTTTAAATTGGTTTGTAATAAATAGGAAGATGTGGAAAAGTGTGTAAGTGAACAGAGAAACAAATTTGAGACAATATCACTATTAATTGTAAAATGAGCTTTCAAACAATAAACATTAGTATCATAATAATAGAAAAAATAAATCTTTTTTTCTAGTGTTAAAAATATGCTAAGCATTGCTTTAAGAGTCTTCTGTGCCTGGTGTCTCATTTTGGATGCTATTATAGGGTATTTCGGAAAGTATAACACATATCGAAAATCTGACCGAGCACTCGCGAGCTCATTTTTGAAGAAAATAACAATCGTGAATTCAGTTCATGGCTATCTCAATTGGTTTCGGAGCTACAGGGTGGTTTTCAGATTTCTACTATTTTCAAAATTTCCTGTAGCTCATTTATTATAGGCATTATCTTAATATTAAAAGAACATTCTAAAGTCACTTTTTATATAGAATCCATTGGCGTAGTCAGATTTTTATTTCATATTTTATTATTATGATACAGTATAAAGTTTAATTTTTTAGGTAGAACACCTTTATATTTTTGTACATAATCTAATTCAGTTTCACACAAGTGTCTCAAAAATATACAATACTCTATATTTATTTTCAATATTAAATCCAATATTTGTGATTTTATAAAAAAATATATTATATACAGGGTGTCACAAGCAAGCGTGGGTCTTCAATAACTCATTTGCGGTTGGAGATATCGAAAAATGTTTCAAATAAAAGTTCCACCAATTCAACTTCTCCATACCATAACATTATTTTCGAATATACAGGGTGTCGCGTTTTTCTTGTACGCAACCTAACTTAATTTTTTAAATGGAATGCCCCATTTATTATTGCTTTATTAGATTTCTCGTTTAATTTAAAGGCCACTTTGTTAACCATACATTATGGCTGAAATGCACCGTTCCTCAGAAAATTAGCGCTAAAGGAAGAAAAATGCCGTTTCGGTACCCTGCGCCATTTTTCATATCTCCAAAACAAAAGAACTTAGAGGAATGCGGTTTTCACAGATCGCTTCTAAGAGAAATGACCTACCATTTGCACTATTTACACAAACATGTTTCTGTTAAATTCATTCAAAGCTACCGCTTCAAAAATAAATTGTTTCAAACCGGCAAAACTTGTTTTTTCAAATAGAACACTATTATTTTTTCAGCCCATCATATGCAGAATTTTATTTCCTTTCGTCTGATATAAGGTTGTTGCTATCAGTTCTTAACAGTTTTTGAGAAAATTGCAGTTATATTCTAAATTTTAATTAAATCGGATCATCGCGTGCGCCCTGGTCGGTGATTAGCTGCTTTTCCGCTTTTGTTTTCTACCTTAGGAATGAAAACTATTTCAATTGAAAAACCAGAGTGTTGTATTTTAGTTCAGACGTTTTAAATCACAAAAATAATTTTCAAGATGTCCACACAGAGCAGTGACTTTGCCTCAGGCCAGTTCTTGATGTTTAACTTTTACAAAAGCTGCTCGAAATGTCTGCCATTTTCTTGAATACACATCCTCATTCGACGTTTGAAGTTATTGTCAACGTTGACCAGAATGTCCGGGGTAATTTCTCTGAAAGCGTTAGTTATCCTCTCCCGCATATCTTCGGCAGTGGTAGGTGAAGAGGTGTACACTTTGTTTTTAACGAATCCCCACAAAAGAAGTCACATTTTGTGAGATCAGGCGACCTAGCGGGCCAGTTAATTGCCCCTCCTCTTCCTATCCAGTGGAATTTCTTGGGTGCAATGAGATGGGGCACCGTCTTGTTGTAGCCACATACGTCGAAGAAATTCTAAAGTAACATCCTCCAACATTTCTTGAAACCATTTTGCAGGAACTGCAAATAGGCCCTTCCTGTTAAGTGTCCATCAAAAAGTACGGTCCGAAAACACGATCACCAAAAACACCTCCCCACACATTCAGTGACCATCGGTATTGAGAAAACGTCCGGAAGTTAGGAAGATTTGCCGTATCGTAATAATGGAAGTTATGCCTGTTTACAAAACCATTTTTGTGAAAGGTAGACTCGTCAGTAAACAGGACATATTTGAAGAAGTCTTCGTCTTCGGCTATTCTTTCGATGGCCCACTGACAAAATTCCGTTCTTGCTGCAAAATCCCTTGGAAGTAGTTCCTGATGTAGCTGAACGTGGTACGGATGGTACTTATGCTGTTTCAGGACTCTTTGTACAGACATTCTACCAATTTCGGTTTCTCGGGCGATGTCTCTTTGACTGACATTCGGATTTTCCACCACAGACGCCAAAACACGGAACTCATTTTCATCTGTACAGACCGTCTTGGCGTAGTTTCTTTTTCCAGACTCCACTGATCCTCTAGTAAGAAACCGCTCCAGAACCCTGCTGAACGATTCCACTCTAGGATGTCGTCTATTTGGATAACGCTGGGCATACACCCTCGATGCCAAGAGGGGATTTCTCTCACATTCCCCAAGAATAAGAACCATATCTATCATTTCTTCTTTATTCAACGCCATAGCGGAACAGTTCGGAAAATGAACACAAAGTTACAATGAAACAAACACAACGATACAATGAAACTTTACTGAACACCTTATGAAGTTCACAAATATGACATTGTAGAAAACAAAAGCTAATCACCGACCAAGGCGTACATGATGATCCGATTCAATTAAAATTTAGAATATAACTGCAATTTTCTCAAAAACTGTTAGGAACTGATAGCAACAACCTTATATCAGACGAAAGGAAATAAAATTCTGCATATGATGGGCTGAAAAAATAATAGTGTTCTATTTGAAAAAAACAAGTTTTGCCGGTTTGAAACAATTTATTTTTGAAGCGGTAGCTTTGAATGAATTTAACAGAAACATGTTTGTGTAAATAGTGCAAATGGTAGGTCATTTCTCTTAGAAGCGATCTGTGAAAACCGCATTCCTCTAAGTTCTTTTGTTTCGAGATATGAAAATGGCGCAGGGTACCGAAACGGCATTTTTCTTCCTTTAGCGCTAATTTTCTGAGGAACGGTGCATTTCAGCCATAATGTATGGTTAACGAAGTGGCCTTTAAATTAAGCGAGAAATCTAATAAAGCAATAATAAATAGGGCATTCCATTTAAAAATTAAGTTAGGTTGCGTACAGGAAAACGCGACACCCTGTATATTCGAAAATAATTTTATGGTATAGAGAAGTTGAATTGGTGGAACTTTTATTTGAAACATTTTTCGATATCTCCAACCGCAAATGAGTTATTGAAGACCCACGCTTGCTTGTGACATCCTGTATAATAATAATTATATATAATATATTATGTAGGCAATGAAATGAAAACGCAGATGATGCTTAGTGTTGGAATTACTGCCCATCATTTTTAATACAAAGCCGACACCGCCTGGGCACACCGCGAGCAACTGCATTGTGTATCTGACGATTCGTAATACTTCGCATAGCTCTCTCAAAATTCTCTGCAACTCTCTACATTACTTGGTCGATTTAAATAAATCTAATTTTTTAATAACTCTTCATAACAAAAATCTAATGGAGTTATATCAGGTGACCTAGCTGGCCACCGAATAGGTTCGTTATTGGCAATCCACTTTTCACCAAATTTTTATTCAAACAATTCACAATTATAGCTGCATTGTGGGCTGGCGCTCCATTGTGTTGAAAATAGATTTCTCGATTTTCCATTAACGGAAACTTATCCATAAACAGAATAACGTGGGTTTCTAAAATATCTAAGTAGCGGATAGAGTTTAGGTTTTGGTCAAAATTCGTAAGCAAGAACTCCATGATCGAGTAAGGCGATCCAAACATTAAAGCCAAATCTGCCTTGATATATTCTATTTACTTGCCGGTAAGGATTTTCTTGTGCCTATTGATGATTATTATGCCTGTTAAATATACCGTCACTTGTAACTCGTGATTCATCAGTCCACATTATTTTACTCCAGAACCCTTCATCTGTCCGAAGTCTTTGAAGGTACTAGTCACAAACTGTATCCTTCTTTCTGCATCGCCTTAAATTAGAAGTTGGGTTTTGCTTGATTTATAATACCGAAATTTATTTTTTCTTTAATATGCGACAACTACTTGCACGGAGAGACTCCAACATTTTCTTCAACGATTCTGCTTGAAATGTTAGGGTTTGCAACGACAGAACCTATTACATTAATGCTATCTCTTTCTAATTTTTTTGGAATACCTTTTGGGCCTTTTTGTTTAAAGAATCAAAACTGATTAAATTTATTTCAAGCCTTTTGAAAATCGTCGGGTAAGGTTGCTAGCGTTCTGGATAACGTTCAAAATATAAATCACTTACTGTTTGACTATGTTTATTAGACTCAATATAACACTCCAACATGTTATATTTCTCAAAATTGGCGAACTTTTCCATTTTAACATCAAAAACGCAAGAAACTTTCAAATTGAGAATTCATGAACTTGGTAAAATAGCAACTTTTAGCATTTTGTTTTAGCATGGCCTACTATCACTAATCAGTAACACTCAAAAAATGGAGCTCTACGCCTGCTCACAATGCGACTATAATTGTGAATTATTTAAATAAAACTTAGACGTAAATTCAATAAGTCAAAAGAGATATATTTTGTTATATTCATATCCGTCTGGGCGTATTAGAAAAATAATATATTTTTTTA
This sequence comes from Abscondita cerata, assembly GCA_030710515.1. Lineage (NCBI taxonomy): Eukaryota > Metazoa > Arthropoda > Insecta > Coleoptera > Lampyridae > Abscondita > Abscondita cerata. The sequence goes on along the minus strand of JALBCR010001811.1, from coordinate 24,559 downwards.
TAAAATCACAAATATTGGACTTAATGTTGAAAATAAATATAGAGTGACTACGCCAATGGATTCTATATAAAATAGTGCCTTTAGAATGTTCTTTTAGTTTTAAGACAATGCTTATAATAAATGTGAAAATGGTCAAAATTTGAAATCCACCCTGTAGCTCCGAAACCAATCGAGATAGCCATGAATTGAATTCATCATTGTTATTTTCTTCAAAAATTAGCTCGCGATTGCTCGGTCAGATATTTGATATGTGTTATACTTTCCAAAATACTCTATAATAATATCAAAATGAAACACTCTGTACAGTACAGTACAGTTTTTAATAAAAATAATTTTAGATTTCACTATCGTAAACATCGATTTGTTACGCGACTTTGGTCGAAACTTTTCTTCCTTAAAGATTATGATTTGTTATATTTACGATTTGAAAATAATTCTGTTTTACAGTTTTTGTCGGGAAATATTGAAATCCTTCCAATTTGTTAATTAATCTTGAATTAAGACAAGCCTTTGCACAAAGTTGTAGAGAACATCGTAGAATGTGAAAAATAATCTATTAGAATATTTCAATTGCGTGTAAGGGTGTTATTTGGACGTTTCAAAAACATATAATTTCTTTCTATAAATTAGCGCCACGACACGGTAAAACATGAAACTAGTTTATTCAAACGTATTTATGACTTGGTTTTAACATTCGTTTTTCAATGATCAAATTCATCTTAAGTGGTTTATTTCCTCTTCGGCTAGTAGACAGACTGAAATTTAAGGCTTAAATTTCAATCAGACTACTAGTCGAAGAAACAATAAACTACGATCTTCAATTCCTTCACATAATGGTAACTTTTGATCCGCCCAACGCATCAGGGGACGACCTACGTTGGAAAACCAGGTGATAAAACTCACAAAAATGGAAAAAAACATATTACATACTGAAAAAAATGCAAAAATAATTATATCATTCTATTACACATACAACAATATTTTAAATTTACATATCTATTGCAAGCAGAAGACCATATATAAATAGACCAACACTGAGGAAGTGCTGACCCTTGCAACACGAAACGTCGTCAGAATTACACCGCAAAGTGTGTGTTTGATTTGCCCCTTCTACAAAAAGGCTTAAATCAATATTTAATTATAATATGCAATTTTCTAGGATATATCAGTATCAGTGAAACTCACAAACAAATAGTGTAATAATGGTAACAATGAATAAAATTGAGTTTTTGATAAAAGAATAGAAAACCTTACACAATTAAATTTTTTGTTGCAAGATTTTTTGAAAAAAAAACAAACTAAAATTAATAAAGTTTTTGAAGTAAACATTGGTATAAAACTGCAATAAAGTTTCTACTTACACAATGGAAAGGAAAATATTAATCTGGTTGTAGTGTTCTTAGACTATAAAAGAACATTTAAAACGATTGACAGAAAAACGCTGTTAGAAAAACATAAAGTGATGATAATTGGAATAACTTTATATGAAGGAGGCAAGTCTTCTTAAATTGCACAAATTTTAGGAGTGTCCCAAGGATCAGTTCTAGGTTTTGTATTTTTTTTTAAACATACACAAATGACTTAGAACTATTCTAATATATAGTAACATTAATCTATTTGCCAAAATAAATTAGTGTTCAATGCAAATAAAAATGCAAACTTAGGAATTAGTAACTTAAACTATGAACTTGCTTGCATTTGAAAGTGTACCAATTAAAGTTAAATATATCTATATGTATACAATGTAATTGAATATAAATATTCAGGTAACTAAAGAGCAATAAAACAAAATGTAGAATTAAAATGAGTTAATCAGATTAAATACTTAAGCGTCCGGTCCTGGAATTGTACAGTGTAGATGCATTTGAAAGTGCTCAAATATTACATTAAACAAAGGGACTTTATAGAGAACCACAAAAACAACGATATACAGTACAAAGGAGGAAGTGATGGGAAGGTACATATAACAACAGAACAAGTTAGTATATATAAAATAATTACTCGGCGACAAGTTACACAACTGAAGATTATCTCGGTCACTAACGTAATAATACAAATAAAGAACATGACAGTAATAAGGAAAGTCTTCTCACGTAAAACTTACTAAATATGGAAGAAAATCAGACATTACAAATAAATTAGTTAAAATGGGTAAACCGATGGATCACATTGGTGATCGCAACAAACAAGGAGATGAAGGAATTAAGTTAAAGAATATTATCAATAATTAACAATAAGAAATGCAAATACCGATGCCAGAAAAGAAAAAAGAAAAGAATATAGTGATATTTGGATTAAAAATATCAATTAATAATGTAAATATGGAAATAGGTAAACATAAAATATACAGTGTGAGTGAAAAGTATGGAATAAAATTCATTAAATTTTTATCCTTATTTTTATGGAATTTTCCTCGGACAGGTCAATTTTTTATTTTTAAATTCGCATCTTTTGGTATAAATCAACCCTTTCTATCTCCACCAGTGGGGGCGCAACGGGAGGCAACTTAAAATTTTAAATGGTAATGTGGGTCAAAAGTTACATTTTCGGAAACACCATTTCATTCTCTATGCTACACAATGTAAGCATCTTCAACATCGGTCGATTAGAACAGGGAAAAGTAATCTTTTAATATTTTTTCTACACTAATAAATTCTGAAAGCATTAAACAAATCCCCACCTATTTGCATAAATGATACATTTCCATTACAACCAGTGGCGGTGTAACGGAGGGCAATTTGAAAATTCTAAATGGCACTACTAGTCAAAAGTTACATTTTCGGAAAGATCTTTTCATCTACTATTTAGTTATGTAATTGTTTTTATAATTGGGTGATTAGAACAACCTTTTATCGCTATTGTCTTTTAAATTTTTCCAATTTCCCCACAATACGCCGCCACTGGTTGAGATACAAATGTATAATTTATACCTAAAGAAATGACGTAAAGAAAGATTTGGATGATACTTTCAGGAAACTATTGCTTGTTTTGATTATTATTAATAGAAAATAGGAGCAGACATTAATATTAATGCTGAAAAATATTTAAAGTAATTTTTTTTAATTTTCCTGTTCTAATCGACCGATGAAAAAGGTGCTTAAATTGCTGCAGAGAATGAAATGGTCTTTCCGAAAATGTAACTTTTGACCCCATTGCCATTTCAAATTTTCAAGTTGCTCCCTGTTGCGGCGGCACTGGTGGATATAGAAAAGGTTGATTTACACCAAAAGATGGGAATTTAAAACACAAAATTGATTTGTCCGAAGAAAATTGCATAAAAATAAGGATAAAAATTTAATGAATTTTATTCCATACTGTACAGGATGGGTCAAATTCGAATGTTCTTATGGGGAACTCGATTACTATAAGAGATGTGGGAAAACGGATAGCGCATCCTCTGTTTCATTTTTGGAGAGGAACTGAATGGCGAAAACCGGAATTCGCTATCGTCTTTTGATTTTGAGCTATAAACAAAAGTTTGATTTTTAACTTTTCGTTAAATGTCGATATCTTGGTTGTTGTGAAGTGAAAAAAATATTAGCACGTTCTTCAGACACTTTTTAATGGCAATAAAATGAGCCGACTGGATTTTAAATATCTTCGTTGGTTCTCGATTTATGATATAAAGTTGTGTTTTTTTTTTTTAATGGAAACTATAGTTGGCTATGACATATTTAAATAGCGCTTTTATCCTCTTTTCAATGATGTATAATATGTTAGGTCTATTATTTCTGTTTTGTCTCTTTTTATTAAAAATGTTAAATTAATACTTCAAGAAAGGAAAATTAAATTTAAGGACTTAAATCAAGATACAAATTTTAAATAATAACAATAATTATTAACTTAAGTATTCAAATTGATGTTCATTGTTTTCAAAAAGTTAGACTACTTGGCGTTTAACTTTATTCAATAAAATACCACAAAATCATAGATATCTAAAACGATTTAATCAATTGTTTTTCAGTAGGTGAATGTATTGTTGCTACCTGTCATTAAATTATCAGATTGTTATTAGTAGTTATATATTATTTACCTGTTATTTCACAAAAGTGTAAAATGGCTTATGAAAACTATGAAAAATATAAAATGTTGGAATGCTTCATTCAAAGTAATAATAATACTGTTCTTGCATCTGAAATATATTTCGAGCGTTATCCCAAAAGAAGGCAACCATATAAGCGTATTTTTAATACCATTGGTCATGGATCTTTTACGAAGCCAAAATCAAAAAGCTACAATAATAGAGACGCCAAAGAAACTACTATTCATGTAATAGGGACTGTAGTTGCAAATCCTTCAATTTCAAGCCGTCAAATTGAAGATGAAATGAGAATTTCAAGACGTAAAGCTTTGCGTATATTGAAAACACACAAATTCAAGCCGTTTGTAATCCGAAAGAGGCATTATCTACATCCAGCAGATGCTCATAGACGATTGGAATTTTGTAATTGGTATTGCCTAAAACTTCAACAAGATCCATCTTTCTCCATGCGTGTGATTTGGACAGATGAAGCCTACATTAGTAGTGCTGGAATTTTTAACAGACACAACCAACATTATTGGTCTGATGTGAACCGTACCGTTGACGTCCAAACGCAAGGACGGTTTGACTTTAGTTTTGGTGTGCCCTACTTGGCAATAATGTGTTAATATATCATCACATTAATAGAGAGACTCTAAATGGTCAACGATATTATGAACTCCTAAACAATCATATTTTTGAAGAATATTTAGATAATTTACCCTTGCTTGAAAGAAGAGATATATTCTTCCAACATGATGGTGCCCCACCTCATAAGGCTAGAATTGTTACAGAAGCGTTAAATATACATTTTGGAAGGAACTGGATAGGAACTAACGGTCCAGTGAGGTGGCCGCCACGTTCCCCTGATTTGACACCACTGGATTTCTTTTTGTGGGCTTATATTAAAGACAATTTATATAAGGAAAAAAGTAATTGCATCAACGAACTCAGACAAAAGTTTACAGAATGCGTCAATTCAGTATCCAATATCCACATACGATATGCAATTCAGAGTGTTAGGAAGAGGTGTAACTTATGTATTGAAAACAATAGACATCAGTTTGAATACTTAAGTTAATAATTATTGTTATTATTTAAAATTTGTATCTTGAATTAAGTCCTTAAATTTAATTTTTCTCTCTTGAAGTATTAATTTAACATTTTTAATAAAAAGAGACAAAACGGAAATAATAGACCCTACATTATTGAAAAGAGGATAAAAAGCGCTATTTAAATATGTCATAGCCAACTATGGTTTCCATTTAAAAAAACACAACTTTATATTATTTTTTATATTGCCATTAAAAAGTGTCTGAAGAAGGTGCTAATATTTTTTCTGTAACTTTACAACAACCGAGATATCGACATTTAACGAATAGTTAAAAAATTGAACTTTTGCTTATAGCTCGAAAACAAAAGACGATAGCAAATTCCGTAATTCAAACCGTAAAGAAAATATGGTGTGTTTATGTTGCCACGCCATTTGGTTAGATTCCATTCAAAAAAACACAACTATATCATAAATTGAGAACCAACAAAGATATTTAAAATCCAGTCGGCCCATTTTATTGCCATTAAAAAAGTGTCTGAAAAGCCTGCTAATATTTTTTTCTGTAACTTCACAATAACCTAAATATAGACATTTAACGCAAAGTTGAAAAATTGAACTTTTGCTTATAGCTCGAAAACAGAAGAGGATTTCTGATTTTCGCCATTCAGTTCCTCTCAAAAAAAGAGGCGAAGGATGCAGCATCCGTTCTCCTATATCTCTTATAGTTATCGAGTTCCCCATAAGAACATTCGAATTTGGTTCCCTAGTACAACAATAAAAAAAGAAGACCAATAATAGCTAACGACAAGAATAAAAAATAGAAATAATGAAAACCAACAAAATTAAAAATATGGAAAAAAAGACCTAGATAAAAAACAAGAGAAATCCAAAAGCAACTATGACCATATTAAAATGAACTAAAAAAGGTGGTCACTGGGCAACAATAGTAGAAGGACAAATTAATTCTAAATAAAGAAGAATAAAAGTTAAAAGAATTAGAAAAGGAAGAAAAGGAGGCACAACAGGAAGCTGAGAATAAAAAGCAACGAAGAACAGAAGATTAAAAAAATTAGGTTTTGATGAAGAAAATGATGATTCAATTAAAGCAATAAATAATAAAGCAGAATACAGAAAAAAAAATTAATATTAGAGACATAGCTTATTTGCGTCATTATTTAAAGAAATAATAAGTTAGAAACAAGAAATGTAAATTTTACGTGGAATGATAGGACAATGGTAGTAACAGTAAAATAAACGAAATAGTGTGTAAATTAAGAAGTTACAAAATAGAAGTAGCAGCACTTCAAGAAATAAGGTGGGGGCGAAAATACCGAAAGAAAACTTAATAATAGTGATGGGTGACTTAAACACAAAAGTAGCGAAGGAGGAAACAATAAAACACACTAAACACCAAAAATTAGACTATGTAGTTTAGCGGCTAAATGAACATAATAATTAGTCACACAATATAAAAACATTCAACAGAACACAAGGTTACATGAACAGCACGAGATAAGAAAACCCAATCCCAAATAGACCACGTATTAGTGACAAAAAGATATCAATCATCAGTAACAGATGTACGAACATATAGAAAGCATGCGCTGATTTAGGCCACTTAAGGTAACGATCACGATAAGACAGAAACAACGAAAAGAAAAATAGTGAATAGAAAGTGGAATATCAAAAATGAAAAGATAAAATTGTAAGATTACATTATATGAAAGAAATGAACGAAGGAATATCAAAAAAAGCGAAAGAAGGCATAAAAGAAGTTATAAATGAAACGGTAATGAAAATTAATAGAGAAGAAAAGAGGAAAAAGGAATGATTTTATGAAAAGTGTACGAAAGTACATGAAAAAAAGTAAAGATAAGGTTCAAATGGTTAAAAATAAACAAAAAAGAATAGAGACGGATACACAAGCACAAGAAACAAAATGTGATTAAAATGAAACCATACAATGTTGTCTTTCGTTTTATTAACTGGCGTACAATAAACGTGTTTTATTACGTAATTTTTGTATGGTTTCGTTTTAATATTATTATCATTTATCAATTACGTTTAGGTAAATGTCAACATTCCATGGCATGATTGTGTCTTAACAGATTAATGCTACGTCTACCACCGTGAAATGTAGTGTAATGAATTAGTAAAATTCAAATATCTCGAAAATCGTTAATATTTTGAAGATCAAAGAAGTATAGCTTTTTTCTACAGAAATGATGGGGCTATCTAAATCAAATAAGTAAGTTGTAAAATAATGAGCGATAAAAATTTATAGCTGATTTCATCTAATTCTACTATTTAATCTACGAGTTAACTCAAATCCTCTTACACATTCTTGTTTACCTTTACAAAAACTAGTTCATTCCCAATTTTCAAGTCATTATGTAGAAAATTAGCTGATCTATTAACAAAATCTATTTAATTTTTTTTACTTTAACATCCTGTATCTCAGTAAAGAGCAGACTAAGACCTATTATTTGTAATGAAAATATTATGATTTTGGCCTTCTGAACGTAGATTTACAATTTGGCCCATTACTTATGAATCACCCTGTATTGTGTGTTTAATATGTCTGCTATAATTTGTCTTCTTGACGCTCGCTATAACTGTGATTTATTTAAATTATGTGTATGTGGTTGAAGACACAAAATATATCTAACCTTTTGTGGTAACAGTTTGTTTTCTGTGTCCTGAAACCCTACTAATTATGACAGCCGCAACCTATTATTATGAATCACATGATTATAAAAGGACTGTAAAGACTCCCCTAGAAATAAATTTCAAAGATGTCTAATACTGAAGACATAGTCCAATACCATGTCTAACCGTTGTACAAGTTTCGCTTATCTGCCTTTTATGGTTCATAAAATATTAATTTTTCAGTAGATTCAAATTTTCGTTGTTAAGGCATGAAATAATTTTTGTTTTCTTAATTATAGTAAGAGATAGGTACGCCAAACTTGGTAGTAGAAGACGTAAAATTTTACACGAAATCGAAAATAGTATAAAAATTGGAGCATTGTATTTAAAATAACAAAGTGAAAATATTTTTTAGCAAGTAGACCATGTCCATTTGTATAAACTTACAAGTTTACAGCGAAATCGGTTTTTCGTTATCATTATTCGTGTAACATGCTATCGTCGAGACACACCCTTCCCAATGAATTTAAACAAAATAAGAATATTTATTAATATAAAATGATCTTCAGCAATTATGTCAAAAATAAGTTCTAGTTTAAGGAATAAAATGTATTATGTATAATAAATTAGTTAGCTAAACTAAATAATTAACAAATACTTTCATTTTATAATTATCTACCAATTCATACATTGTGCTAATTAACAGTACTAATAATAAAATATCACCATTAGTAATTGAAAAATATTGGGAAATAATTTATTTTCAACAATACTTCATACTGATACAACGTTCTTTCTTATGTCCACTTAATTTGAGGCAATGTGTTATAAAATTCGTTCTCGATTTCAATTAAGAGTGAGCTTGAGTGAGGTTTTTTAATTTTTTTTGTTTATATCGTTTTTCTAATACTTTTTTATATACAGGGTGATTCATTACTATTTGGAAATAATTTAACACTAGAATCCCGATCTCAAAATATGAAGATTTAACCCAAAACACCTAGATGAAAGGTCGCTCATTCCTAAGTTACAGGGTGTTTTGTTTAAAAATTCAAAAAACCATTTGTGCTTGGTATTTTAAAATTAATTGACGTATTTATTTCATATTTGGCAGGGAGTGTAGACACTGTACACCCTACGCCCTTCGAAATTATGTTAAACAAATATTTCTGTCTACTATCAGTGACGTACGACAGGGTAAGTAACGGTTAATCGTGCCCAAATTCTACGCCACTGGCGAATAAAAATTTTAGTACAATTTTCGATCTTCCAATATTTATTAAGTAAATAATGTACTCTTTTCTTATAACGATTAAGTCAATATTTCTCGAGATATTTTAAGTTAAACATGAAGCTGTACCATTCAAAATAAAAAAATGAAAGCACCCCACTAGATCAAAAGAATTAATTCAGTTCAGAGTCAACCACACGAAACAAATAATATTGAAAAATTATCCATCAAATGTGACTTATCGGATTGTAATTTAAATAGAAATCAGGTTATTTGCTTTAATAACATTTTAAAATCACTTTGAATTATTTTAAAGTTAGAAGATCTATTTTATTTTTGTCAATAAATTTTAGTATCTTTATTGTTAATACGGATTAAGTTTAATTTGCGTATTAAATGCAATCCACTGGCTCAAAATGTCAATATTAGTTATTACCGAGTTACATACCAAAATTTAAAAAATTATACAGCTTCATGTTTAATTTAAAATATCTCAAAAATATTGACTTAATCGTTATAAGGAAAGAGTACATTATTTACTTAAAAATATTGGAGAATCGAAAAAATCTACTAAAATTTCTATTCCGCCAGTGACGTAAAATTTGGGGACGATTAACCGGTCACTTACCCCTATCGTACGTAGTATATTAAAGAACTAGTTTCAGAAGACGCATTTTATAAGACTGTAACGTTCGAAGTGTAAACGTTCCTCCTGTTTACACGCTTCCTTATCCCAATTTCGCGGGCATTACTTTGTATTGGTTTTCGGCGTTGTTAACTTGAAACTGTCCACGATTGGTCCGCTGCATTATAACGGTTCCGGAAAGCTTGTTCTGAATCAACCATTCACGAGGGAGAAGATAAACCCTCATCTGAAAATTTCCTCGCTTGAAGGTAATCAGGCCGATGGTAAGAGATTCTGAAACCTTTCACGTTTTAAAAAGTTTATTTTGTAGATAAAATATATAATACCGCATAAAGTGGTTTTAAAATTTGCTAAAAGGTTGTGCTCCGTGAACTGTTCAATAAGCACGTCCTGCATTCTTCAGGCTAGGGGACGCTTTGCATCAGGTATACGATTGCCCTTGGGGTTTATCTATCGCTAACATCCTTATGTTTATTCTAGAGAGGGTGGTTTATGTCTCTCTATTACAAATATATTCTCTTCCGGTTGTTCCTTCGTCGACTTGTACCGCTATTGCGGGTCCACTCATGGCTTTTGGAAGCGTTGTGCCAAAATAGCTACCCACGAATACTCTGTCAGATTCGCAGACCACGGTGGAGGCTCATTCCGAACCGTTATTACCATTGAGAGCAAGAGTAATACTCCTGCTGCTGCGTGGAAGGTCAGAGGTTTTAATATCTTTTTAATTGCGCGTGAACCTGCAGTCGACTTATCACTCAAGTAGAAGTCACACCTTGACACCAACTATCAGGCGCGAACGTAGAAAATGTATTGCGGATTATTTGTCGCTCGAATGTGTAATTGCATAATATACCTGGAACGTTAACTAGTTATAGATAAGAGTATTTAATACCTACGTGGTGTATAAGTCGTGTAAAATTTAAACCTCAATCTTAATTAAGCCAAACGCATTTAGTTCCATTGACTCTCCCGGTACGAGCTCGTCCCCGACAGGCCAAATTGAACAATCGTTTAAACTTCGCGGTGACTGAATTAGTCTTAAAACTTCCCTTACGTCTTCCTTAAATTCATGTAATCTGTAACGTTACTCAGTACTATAAATCGATACATTCTAGGTTAAGTTCACCATAGGCGTACCTTCAGTACGCAAAATATCAATGCATATACGAGACAGTGGCGTAGCAGTGGTAAATATTTGGGTAATTCTCTTTACTTTAACTTGTAATTCTATGTAGCTCTAGTCATTTTCGTGTTACCTGAATGTTTAATGCTGTACGTTACCCGTTTTTGCTCGTGTGTATTCGTAATATATCTGTGTTTATTTAATGCTGTGAACTATCACAAATTTGTTTGTGTATTGGGGTGAATATTGTGTGAAGGTTTCTCTGACTTTATGTCGAATTTTTTCGTGATTTGTTTCCCTTTTCTGTATATTCTGCTGCGGACAGTTAGCTGCTGACCTTTGGTTCTGGGTCAGATTCTTCTCTCCAGCGTTACTCAAACCTGGCGCCCTACCTTTTAATTTTTTTCTATATGTTCTAGGAATAACGTTGACTTTCTAACCCGCACCCTACTGTCCACTGAGGGCATACTTTCCTAACAACTGACCGTAACAGAAAAGATTACAGTTTAAGTTTGAGTCGCTAAAATGGCTTCTGAAACGAATTCTTTATACTATTTTTTTTCTATTTTGAGCTTTTCAGATTGATTTTAAAATAAAATTTCGCGAGTTTTAAATTTAGGGAATTTTGAAGTGTAATTGCTGAGGTGGCAATATTTTCATTAAACTTTAGTTTATATGCTAGTTTAAGTTTAATTAATACATTTTTCTATTTCGCGTCGTTTACAAAGCTATAACCGCACTCAAAGCGGTGCGTTAATAGAAATTCGAGTGCGTTTATAGCGCTGGTGTACTTATATTTTTTAATGTTGGTAACACTAACGCTGAATGTCAGAAATCTACGTACAGTTTACCTAACCTTGATTTTTCTTAGTCGATTATTTATTAATAAATACAAGTAAACAAACAAAACAATTTACTTTAATCATGTGACGATAATGTACAATTATTATAAATATTATTACTTACATTGGAGTTTTGTTGAGGATTAATGCTAACACCGGCACCAGGTAAAAGATTATGGGTCGATACGATATTGTGCTGAGAATTATTTATATTAGGAGCTGTGTGACAGTCGCTGGAAGCAGAGGAACATTCGGGCAAGTTAATATTGGTGGGCTCCGATGAAAGCATTTGAGAATGCGGAATAATGTTAAATCCGGGCCAGGTAAAAATTATGACTTGTTACGATATTTTGTTGAAAATTATTAGTAGGAGTGGTGTGACAATCGATACAAGCAGAGGAGGAACATCCAGGCAGGTTACTATTGGTGAGCTCTGATGAAAGCATTTGAGAAACTTGAAGTTTGTTTTTATATTATACTATAAATTAGTAGAAACTATATGGAAGCCGAAGTGAGTCAAATAACAGGAAAACAACCTTGTAAGGGTTGGGATGCTTTTATTTCACTTGAATGAACTTATGGCAAACCCAATTATAAAAAATGTTTAGGTGTTTAAACGCAATATCGTTAATTTCTGGTGGAATTTTAAATACTGTATAAATTTACATTTAAAGTTCCATAATCTGACAGTTTGTATTGCCAACCTCAAAATTAAAAATATCGACATGAATTTTTATTCCAAAAATATATATTATTTATTTTGTAAAAGAGGCGCAAAATAGAAAAATATTGTATGATATTCGTTTATAAGGCATTTTGTCGCACTTACTCCTTTAGAGCACTCCTCGCTGCGCTCGTCGTGCCCTAAACCCGTGCGTGCGCCAAAATGCTTCTTATAAAAACTCGTATCATAATATACTATTATCATATGTTTTATTAAAAACAAATGAGTAGAAATAAAAATAAGTAGATAAATAAATCTACTGAACATTAATTACGATTTAAATTAATGCACACCGAAGGTAATGACATCTTGGACGTTATCAGTGTTACCACCGTTCGGAATAAAAAATTGTTCTATTTCTATAAAAGAACTCATATTTCTATAAAAGAACTCATTTGGGTGCTTTTATAGCTCTGTAAACGACCCAAAATAGAAAATATTATTAAGAAGGTTAACATGGAAATGTACTAAAACTAATTTAATATTTGACATGGCGTTTCTTGATAAAATTTTTTTATGAATTTTTTAATATTTTGCCCGCGCGAGAAATTAACAAATATAATATATACAGGGTGAATCACCACCAACTGGGCGGAGATTTATAGCGAAACAGTAAAAGTTTTATAAGTTTTGTCATTTTAATAGCTTGCAGGTTGATAATTTTTACATTTTAAAATTATTTTAAAATATACAGTATGTTCCAAAAAAGTGTGGAACATAAAAGTTATATATTTTTATGGAACATTTTGTATTTTATAATTTCATAATGTTAACAAAAAGATCTCTTTCAAATGATATAAGGGTGTTCTATGCCTACGTGTTACAGTTTTTACGAAAATTTAAAATTTCCTTAAAATTAATGATTAGCGACATATTTTAAAACAAAAAGCATACGTAATTCAATTAATTAATAACATTTTAAGACATTACAGTTTGATAATCATATGAGTTACAAAAATCATGTTTCGTTACATGTTACACAATATTTAAAAAAATAAATTAAAAATGGAATTAAACCTGTTTCAAATTCAAATTCTAATCAGGTGTGACCGATTTTTACCATGGTTATGATTCTCAAAACAAATGTCGAAACAAACTCATAAGTGACAAAATAGTTATTTTCCTAACAAAAGTGTCGAAAGCAGCAAATATCATGTGATAGCTAAGGTTGTAAACACGAGCACAGATATTTGCACTTTCATAGAGTCAGAACACTATTTTTTAGACGACTACAATACAAAATTACGTTCTTACTTGTTAAGGGTTAAGAAAACAACTTTGCAACTCCAGTGTGGTAACTTTTGCTTCTTACAGTGTTAATTGAATGTTACATTGATTGCTACTGCTCGATATTTTCAATAATTTGAAGATTTTAAACGCGAAAACAATTTTAGTTTTTATTTTACTGTGCTTCAATTAAATAACATGTCAAATTCGGTAGACGTTCACCTACCTGATTTTTTGAATTAAGTGGTAAAATTGATGCGAAGGTTGTTGCTAAGCATAACTAAGACGATATGAGTGTAAACTATTAACTTTTGAGTTTTATCACAACCGTTTTGAAAAAATTATATTTTGCATTTTCGGACACAACTTTGTGTTGTGATATGGTTACTTTAGAGAGTAGTCATCTAAAAAATTTAATTTTCGTAAGTAGTTAAGTGTCATTTTGACACTTACTTTGATTATGAAAAGTGTTACAACTGTCACGGAAAACCTAACACAAGTACTACATGTTTCTTGGGTAATTTAAGGATCAGTCAAGCGAGTGTGAGAAGAATGGTTAAGAAAACCACTATCATCCGTATCACATTCGAATACATCAGCATTTGACAGAAAACGATTATGATGACAGTTATTAGCAGACTGTAATGTCATAAAATGACTGATTAGAACATGTATGCATTATTTGTTTTAAAACCTCACGTTACTATTAATTTAAAGAAAATTGTAAATTGAGCAAAAACTGTAACACTTAGGCATATGACACCCTTAATCATTCGAAAGAGGAAATTTTTGTTAACGTTATGAATTAATTAAATACAGGGTGTTCTATTTAAAATAAGGCTAATATTACACATTAAATGATCTAATGATTAACCTGTAAATTCTGAACACCCTGACCTATTTAGACGTAAGAGTAAATTTGTTGGATTAGAAGATATTGAATTTTGTTAAATACTCCGTATTTTAAGAAAATGAAAACGCTCTGTATTTAGTATAGGAAACCTTTATAAAAATATATCTTATTTTTACGGGCAATCAAAACGCAATAAAATACAGGGCGTTCCATAAAAAAAACATAACTTTGATGCGCCACACTTTTTAGGATATACTGTATATTTTAGAATAATTTTAAAATGTAAAGCTTATCAACTTGCAAGGTACTAAAAAGCAAAAATTTTTACTGTTTTGCTATAAATTTCCGTCGCGTTGGTGGTGATTCACCCTGCATATTATAAATATTCGTACCTCAAAACTTGAATAAACTAACAAAATTAAAATTGAGCTTATGTGAAAAAAATTCCCGTAAACGATTATGAGAAATGGCAATAATAAACTCTATCACAAATGATAATATATTTAAATCGAGGAAAAAGATAGTTAACAAATTTGTAATCAACTGATGACATTTAAATAAAATATTTAACAAAATTGCTCATCGTTAATAGGAAGCAATGCAATCTTTGTTATGGATCGAGTGTAGGTGCCGTTTAAAGTACGAACTTTAATTTTAACATTCGGTTGTGGATAAAGCCATTTATGACGCTGCTGCAATCGATGCAGATGGTCGGTGCACCACCTTTTCCAAAATAGTTGATGCACTTGTGTACATCGTTGCCAAAATTGTATCCTATTGATGGGTATGTCAGTGACTTTCACTTCTGGATATGCAGTAAGAGAAATACCAATAAGGAAGTGACCTAGGGTGAGAGGACATAAATTGGTTGATTAGTCAGAAAGGGAATATAATAGAGTTTAATATTGCTTCTATTTGAGCAAGGGTAGTTGTTCAAATATGAAAGATGAGTTACCTAAAGTTTTAATTAAGAGTGTTTTGGCACTTTTAATACCGGTTTCCCAAATTCTCTCCCAATGTGGAGATTTAGGAAATATAAATTTTCATGAGATATGCTGGTTTGTACAATACCTTTCAAACTTAGAGAAATTATTTTTAAAACACAAATTTACCTCAGTAAGATATTTGTTCGCTCCTACAAAATTTAATCCATTGTCACTGTAAATTAAACATGGTAGTCCTTGCCTTGCTATGAAACGTTTTAAACTAGCTAAGAAGGCTTCAGATGACAAATCTGTTACTAGTTCTAAATGAATGGCTGTTGTGACTAAACAAACAAAAAGTGCTAAGTATAACTTTTGTAGAGACGCATTGCGCAAAGTGGAAGATTTTATCATAAAGGGTCCTCCAAAGTCTATTTCAATTGATTGGAAAGGTCTTGAAGAGGTTGTTCTTTTTTTCGAAAGAACAGCCATTAATTGATAAGAAGTGTTTTGTCTTAACCGGAAGCAAACAATACAAGAATCTATTATTTGTTTTATTTCTCTAAGGGCATTGAGGGGCCAATACTCCAAACAAACTTGTGAAAGTACTGTTTGGGGACCACTGTGTTCTAACTTGTTATGCTCATGTTTCAGTAGTAAAATTGTAAAATAATTTTTTTGAAGGAAGAAGAATTGGATGTTTCTTGATTATAATTCACTTCAGAGTGTTGTCTCCTCCGACTCGAACAATGTTATTGGTATCGATGAAAGAATTAAGAAAAACTATTTGTTTGTTCTGTATGATTTTACTTCGATGAAGAGAATATATTTCATGAGCAAATGTATTTCTTTAGACTTGTTTTACTGAAAACTCAAGGGCATATTCTAATTCGACTGGGGTAAGATATTCATGTATTTTTTTTTTTTGTTTTGCACTGAACATTGCTAATAAAACAAAATACATAACCTAAAGTTTTTTTTAATTTGTTCAACGAGGAAATTTTAGAAAAGAATTGAATCCAAGTATTTTCATGCACCTGTGTAGCAACTAATATCTGCTTCTTTTCCTCTGGAGGATGAGTAACAAAAGTGAAGAAGTCACGAGAAACAAAATCTGCATTAATATTTGTTAAGAACTGAGAACCAGCAAGCCAAGAATCATAAAGTTAACTAGTAGTTTTACCTCTAGAGAACACATCAACTGGATTTAATTGATATGAAATATGCCTGGGTAACATCAGAAGTCAAAGTTTCGATAGTTGACATCCTATTAAATGCAAACACTAATCATCTCGTGGGCGATCCTTTAATCCAAGATAAACCAATTTGTGGATCAGATCATAAATGCATTTCACTTATGTTTATGTGATATTTAAAAGTAATTTTTAATGTACATATTAAATGTGAAAGAAGGACCATGGAACATAATTCCAATTTGGGGATGGTTATGGGTTTCTTTATATGAACAACTCTGGATTTAGCCGATATTAATTACGATGAAACAGTTTTATAGTATAAGTGGTTCTTGCATACACGTAACATCCGTAAGCTACTGCGCTTGCAACCCAAAATCCATAAAGTTGAATATTCGCTATTTCTTTTTATGATGCAATTGTCTAGGTATAGAAAAACCAGAAATTTTGTTAAATTTAGTGTAAATGAGGTCAACTCAGTTAATAAGGTGGAGTCAGAAATGGGTTGGTCCTAATCATACTTCAGAGAATTATTAATTTTTCCTTGTACTATGACTGGATTTATCAATCCTAAGACGTCATAACCTTGTGCAATGAGTGATAAAATTTTTTCTCTTGGTTGGTAATTAAAATAAGAATAATTAAAAAGATTTATATCGTTTTTCTATAATATCGATATATACCTTTGTGTATCTCAATATTATTTACTTTGTAAAATTATGATTTGCATATCCAGCATCTCACCTTATTTGTCTCTATTTCTATGTCTCTCTAACCTTGCGTAAGGGCTTCGAACAGTATTGTTTACCTGCGCCAAAAATCAGATCAGAAACTTCAAGATTTGCTTAAGATTACAAAATGGCGTATACCGCGCGTCGCATACATTAATCGATTATATCAAACTTAAAGCCACAGATTTGACTTCTGCCAATTTGCATACAGCTCCTATATTAATTAATAAGTGTACATGCAAATTGGCAAAAGTGAAGCTTATCACGTTATTTTCATCATTTTATGACAACTTCGATGACTTCTGCCAACCCTTTTGCAACAACTTGCACTTCTGCCAATTTTTTTTCTTTTAATATTGACAAAAGCAATGTAAATACCAAAATTTTCAGCCTTGTTCTAATGACGTTTTTCTTTTTTTTTTGATCCCCACCAACGCTAAAAGCAACAGATTTGACTTCTCCCTATTGGGCTCTTGCTTAATTTAGAGAAACACTGACTTTTAGCCATAATTCGTCCTTGAAACTTATCACATTGAAATTATATCGCTAGCTCTTAGACTATAAATATTAAAGCAATAAATGAATAATATTCTACACAATTGCCTGAAAAGATTGACAAGTTTATGTTAAGTAATCTAACATTTTGTTACTTGAAGCAAGATGTACATTTTGAGAGAATTGCTCGTTGTTGTGCTTGATTCTAATAAAATTTGTAAAGAGCTGGCACAACCTTTCGCAGATAACCCTGCAGATTGCGGATGGCGTTGATTAACTCCGGTTGACAATATACCTGGATGTACACTCATGAAATTTAAAACTTGGACACCACAATTTCTGTAAACAAAAGTTTGCACATTGTGAAGCGGGCTTAAGGGTATCATTTACAATTCTAACAGCAGGTAGTCTCAGCAGGGGTTATCTTATAGAAGGACTGTAGAATGAATCATTACACTAAGCACGTTTTAGAAAATAGGTAATTTACGTTGCTTACTTAATTTTTTCTTTAAAGAATATATTTGAAGGTATCGCTAATTAAACACCATAGCTCGATTAATTATCGAATCAAAATTTTGTTTAGGAAATGTTTACAAAATAAAATTAGAAATAATTTTGATTTAAAAACGTCTACAAGCAATAACTTTTAAATTAAATCAAAAACTAAACATGGTTATTTGGGTTGACTGATTATTACTTATTTTAAATAAATCTAACCTACTAATTATTGTAAGTTATAAAAAAAAATCATTAAACTCTCTATTCATAATATTTAGTCCTTACAAAATGTATATTTTATGACGTTTCATTTTTTCTGTAGTTAATATAAAAAGTGAAAATAAAAACTAAGGCAATTCTTATTGTCAACGTATATATTTAGTTTTTGACAAGAATTTATTACATAATTATAATTAAGATACCAAGTTATAGTTTAAAATTAAATGAAAACTTTTTTTTAAATAAAGGTATTACTATATAAATAAATATAAGAAATCAATAATGGGTGTGACCTCCATTATTATTGATACATTCTTGGAGGCGTCTGCTCATTGACGCTATCAAGGTATCAATATAATTAATATTAATCGTTTCCCATGCGGTATCAATGGCTGCAATTAGTGCTTTTTGCTGGCCAGGGTAACAGCTCCAAGTTATTTGTATCCAGTTGCGCACAACCTGCGAAGTATAGGGTCATCATATCCCGATAGTTAATTATCGAATGTTCCAAGAAAATATGTGTAAATAGTAAATGGAATCTACTAACGTAACGTTAAGTCGTTAATTATAGTTACATAACTCTCCTTTCATAAGATATAGTTCATATTAATATGCTTATTGTAAAGCTTCGTACACACCTGAACAACAAACCGAGGAACAAACAGAACAACGAACCGAACGGCAATCGGAACATTAATTTGGACGGTGCTACGTACGAATTTTAGAACAGATTCGCAAGTCCTGATTGTTCCACGAACGGTTTGCGGCGTTCCCGCAACTTGTCGGTTTTTCTCCGACATCAAAGAAAATGCGCGCGAATGCGTTTGCAGGTTTGGACGAATCTAAACAAAACGGCGAACAAACTTATGCGGGAGAATTAAATTATTTATTTTTGTCCTCCCTTTTGTGGGTTTGTTGTGTTTTAGGTAATATTATGGAGTTGACAGAAGAAAAATGTTTTAAATTAATCAGTGTTTAAGAATGCAAAAAAAATGATGTCCCTATTAGCATCATTTGGGCGGGAAATTTCCAAAATAAAAAAAGCAAAGTAAATTATAATTTTTACTCTTCTTTGTGCGTAAAAATTTGGTTGGCACTATCTTCTTGTTTTCCGCAATTTTCTCTTCTCAATAATAAATATATATGAACTGAAAACTACTGAAAATAATTATGGGAACAGCACAAACGTTCCGTTTGTTGTTCGGATTGTGGAAATCATAAAAGATCGTTTGTCGTTCTGTTTGACTTTCGGTTCGTTGTTATGTTTGTTGCTCGGTTTGTTGTTCAGGTGTGTACGAAGCTTTACAACTTAAGCAACAATTTTTGGCGAATAAAGATTAGTTTGTGATGTAATATTAGAAACACAAATTTATATCATATCAAATTTATGACAACTTAAAACCAAGAACGTGTATGTTATTGCTAAGAAATTATTAAGGAAAAAGCGCAATTGCAGTGTAAATATTTATAATTAGATATTTTCGAAAGTTTATAAGTCCTCTATTGTAATCTTAATACTTAAAAGAAAATCCTGTCCATTAGCATTATAAGGAAATGGCTTTTACTTTATGAATAAGTTTCAATAACAATAGAATATCCTTGCTTGTTTAATTTACTTCCTTTGAGTCATATTGCTCTAAGGGTTGTTACATTGGTCATTAGAAGTATGTAATAAATAAACAATTACCTACTGTTTGAGAAGGGTAGTGTGAACCAATAAATAAAGTAAGAAATGTAAATTCCATTTTAGTTTAAAATTTCAAGTGTTGTGAAAATGCCACCTCATCTCGGTGCTGATTTGAAAGCGCGGATTGTTTCGGAATTAGCGGCGGGCCGTAGCGTGCGTGAAATTTCACGTATGTTAGATATACCAAAAGCACCGTAGGGCATTACCGAGTAAAATGGAATCTTGAACACACTTTGGAAAGAGCCATCGGAAGTGGTAGACCTAAAGTATCTACACGTGCTCAAGATCTCGAGTTGTTTCATTACGTAACAGAACAACCATTTGCTACATACTCCAGGGCTATAGCAGATACACATTTTCCCGGATGCCGTATAACTGCACAAAAAGATTAAAGGAGATGGGAATAAAGAAGTATAATGCTGCTGCGAAAGAAGTTCTCAGTGACGAAAATATGAGACGTCGTCTGGAATTTTTAGAATGGAAGGAACTCGTTACGAAAATAATCACATATGTCCTAAAAAACGAAGTGGTTATTTTTCTGTGAATGTGTGGGGTTGGGTTAGCGCGCGGTCCAGGAGTTTGTTGGGCTATCGATGGACGTCTTGATTCTGCTGCGTATTTAGATATTTTGGAAACTATTATGAAACCTTCAGTCGAAGTGTTTTATCCAGACGAAGATTATATTTTCCAACAAGTAAGTATTCTTATTTCACTATACTTTCTCAAAAAATAGTTCGGGATCTGTTGAATTAACATTTTCATAATGTATTTTTTGTTGTTAAAGGACAACGCCCTATTCATACTTCGCGGGTTGTGCGCAATTGGATACGAGAAAATAACTTGGAGCTGTTACCCTGGCCAGCAAAAGCCCAGATTTTAACATTATCGAAAATGTTTGGGCTCGAATACTTGCTGTTATCCGAAGACAACAAGGGCCAAATTTTATACCAGTAAACCGTAATGCACTAATTGCAGCCATTGATACCGCATGGGAAACGATTAATATTAATTATATTGATACCTTGATAGCGTCAATGAGCAGACGCCTCCAAGAATGTATCAATAATAATGGAGGTCACACCCATTATTGATTTCTTATATTTATTTATATAGTAATACCTTTATTTAAAAAAAAAGTTTTCATTTAATTTTAAACTATAACTTGGTATCTTAATTATAATTATGTAATAAATTCTTGTCAAAAAACTAAATATATACGTTGACAATAAGAATTGCCTTAGTTTTTATTTTCACTTTTATATTAACTACAGAAAAATGAAACGTCATAAAATATACATTTTGTAAGGACTAAATATTATGAATAGAGAGTTTAATGAATTTTTTAATAACTTACAATAATTAGTAGGTTAGATTTATTTAAAAATAAGTAATAATCAGTCAACCCAAATAACCATGTTTAGTTTTTGATTTAATTTAAAAGTTATTGCTTGTAGACGTTTTTAAATCAAAATTATTTCTAATTTTATTTTGTAAACATTTGCTAAACAAAATTTTGATTCGATAATTAATCGAGCTATGGTGTTTAATTAGCGATACCTTCAAATATATTCTTTAAAGAAAAAATTAAGTAAGCAACGTAAATTACCTCTTTTCTAAAACGTGCTTAGTGTAATGATTCATTCTACAGTCCTTCTATAAGATAACCCCTGCTGAGACTACCTGCTGTTAGAATTGTAAATGATACCCTTAAGCCCGCTTCACAATGTGCAAACTTTTGTTTACAGAAATTGTGGTGTCCAAGTTTTAAATTTCATGAGTGTACATCTATCTTCAAAGGCATTTTTGTCTTCACTGTCCGCATGTGGTGTCTATAAATTCTTTTCATCTTATGATCGTCGTATTTTGTATGTTGAGCTGATGCTAATTCGATTCTATTTATCGACTTCATTGTCCTTTATTTTAAAAATACAATTTTTCTATCCGTGTTAATTGAGCTTTAAAGACGATCGTTACTTGATAAGAATATCCATAATTCCCAAAGAAGGATAAATAAATCAATGGATAAACCTTTATTTTTGTTCTTCTTCTTGCAGGGTTAAGAAAACTATATCAATAATGATTGGCACCTGGCACTGTTTTTTCTTAAGATTGAAATAACAGTTTATTTATCAAAATTACTATTTGTTTTTCTTCGACTATGGCACTGGTATAATACAATAAAGTTGATGAATAATCTTCATATAATCCGAAGTAAATCAAGGAAAATATTGGGAAATAATTTATTTTCAACAATACTCATGCTGGTACAATGTTTTTTTAATGTCCACTTAATTTGAGGCAATATGTTATAAAATTCATTCTCGATTTCAATTAAGAGTGAGTTTGATTGAGTTTTTTCAATTTTTTTTTTTCGTTTACTGTTTTATCTAATGTCTCTTTATATATGAAACACGACCACTCATTTTTTCTAAAAAAATAATTTTGAATAGAACATGCATTTTTATAAAACTTCAAATCTGACAATAAAATATTAAGAAGGTTAACATGAAATGTACTTAAACGTATTTAATATTTGATATGGCGTTTCTTGATAAAAATTTGTGATAAATTTTAAACAGTAATTGCAAATACATTTTTTATTCAAAGCATTGTGTTGTTATTTATTAGTTCTACTTATTTATTATCATTTATAACAGATATGCATTTTTCTATAATGATGTTGTTATAATAATGTCACAGGAAGAACATTTGGCAAGCAAAAATGTCTCACAAATTAATTACTTTAACAGTTCTGTATATTCAGCTGTATACTGCTAAAAATTATAATAATAAGCAACAGGTGTAAAATTACCACATCAAAAATTAATTCAAATTGAGAAAATACTGACCCGTATTGATTATCGAAAAGTTGTTTAATGGAGAATAAATGCATGTTAAAATTAAGAAAAAATTTTTTCAAAACGTATTTTAAGAGTTGTGGTTTATAAAACTTAAATAAGTAATCTACTATTTATGTAAGTATTTACGCTGTACCCGCTGTATAGGCTTGGCTGATTCACATAAAATGAAACCTTAATTTACAACAGCTACGATTTAAAATTTTTATTGTCGTACTATAAATTACTGATTCAACTAATAATGCATAACAGTATTTTATATAATGAGAGCCTCGTTTGAGCGAAAGGGTTGTGCGCAGTAGTGCCATAATTTACGTATAAATGAAAACATTTTGCTCAAATTATGTACAATACTTTTCTACGTCACAAAGTAAAAAAAGTTCGTAAATCTGGTTGATTTTAACTTTGCTAATTTTAAATATTTGACAATTGTTTCAAAACTTTTAAACATATTTTTGCAAAGTATTTTAGTTAAGTTCGTAAAATAATTTAATAGGTTAATACATGTTTATTATTTTGAGTTACAAATTATGCCAAACATTAATAATCACTAAATCAAATTTCACACAAACTTACATTTAAACACATAGTTAATAAAATTCTAAGATGATTACTTGTTGCTTTCAAAAACTATTTATGCAGTTTCTTAAGAATTTATTTCATGTTTTAAAACGTTGAACTGATAGATTGGAAGTAAAACGTTAATAATTGATTACATTAGCATTTGGCGCACCTTAAACGGTTTTAATAAAATATTAGTAACGTGCTATAAGAAAACTTCAATTATTTCATTTAAGACATATAAATCGACTTGAGCTCAAGAAAACACTACAATCAATCTTGCACCATAGGTCTTCCATTTCCAGATTATTTTAACCTAAGTATATGAACCTTATAATTTACGAATGTGTCGAATAAATCTATACTATCAACAAGATGAAAGGGCAACTAAATTTATATTAACATAAGAAACGGTAAACGAACCTATTAGTGCATAAAATTCATGGATTTTTCAAATTATAATCTTACTGCTTGATGAAAATTTAATAACGGCAGCGTTTACCTGCGATAAAACCTGAAAGCTGTAACATCTGCAGATACAACTTAATTACAACAACGTAAATTTGTTGTAATTTAAAAGTTGCGAAACTTTTTTAATTAATTACGAATCCTCCAGTTTGAAGGTGCGATTAATAATATATAAAACTAACTGTAACCGAGAAAATTGTCGCTGTACCTTATGTAGGAAATACATATATTTAACTCAATAAACGCTTAAATTGATTGCAATTGACTTGTCATGATATCCATTCAGTTGCAACGAACTCACGTAGTAAAGCGAGTTATAGTTTTACTCTGATAACGGTTTTATATTATTATAAAAATGGATCGACTTAAATGTACTTTGTATGATCTTCTCCTGAATCCACTTTACAACATAGTTTTGTTTAGTTTGTTCCGTTTCAAGCATTAACTATCGCTCTGGGCCTTTTTCCTTTTCGCCACTATTTCTAATTAGATCTCGTTATGGTCTACTAAATGACCTGGGTAGGAATTAATACGTAACTTGAACCAAGCATACCGA
>JALBCR010001810.1:0-102462 GCA_030710515.1 Abscondita cerata | reverse complement strand
CAAACAACCGCTTGGTATCTATAAATTTGAAACATGCTAGAAAAAAAATTGCAAAATTTTAAAATTATCAAATCCACAAGAATTTACTGGACATTGTTTTTGCAGAAGTTCTGCAACATTGTTGGTGGACTGTAAGTGGCAGATATAACTACGTTAAAAGACATGGTGGTTGGAGATCATCAACAATAGCCGAAGGTTATATTGAAGACTCTATAGCTGCAAAACAAATGTTAGTGAAAGACTTTTTCGGATCCCAAAGAACAAAATACAGTCGGTTATAGCACTGGTTCACAAATAAATAATAATAATTATATTATGATTACAAAAGGCACAACGGATTATCAAGCCAGTGGAGTAATGTTGGAAAATTGTTCGCAAATTCACTATAAATGTTCACAATAATCATTATTATAGTATTATATGTAGAATATCATCTACTTACATTTTTGTTATGTTCTGTGTTATATTCTGTTTTGCTTTAATTATGAATGTTACAGTTAAAATTACGCTATAATAAAGTTCTGAATCTTGTCTTTCTTTTTGTAACTATTAACTTATTTTTAACCAGTAAAGTCATCGCTAATAACGCGACAAAACAGTTAACTGTAACGGGGCATGTGTGTGTGTGTGAAATGCAGCGCTATCTAAGCGATAGTTTAATGCTTGTAACACACGTTGCCGATAAAGCCAAGATAAATTGTACAGAAGTACACACGCAACAAAAAGAACACCTGATGCAGCATTTCGTTCTTATTGTGAGCTCATCAGAGGTGTATACTTAAGTGCGGTATACGACTCTACAGTTAACTGTTGGCATTTTTCTTAGTTTATACTATTCATACTTGTTAATGTTTACACGAGATGTTGCAAGACACACATTTTACTTATGTTCATTGATCCACGAGAGCTTAAAAGACCAACCGCTGTCTTTTACAGTCGTATACCGCACTTAAGAATGCACCTCTGATGAGCTCACAATAAGAGCGAAATGCTGCATCAGGTGTTCTTTTGTTGCGTGTGTACTTCTGTACAAGTTATCTTGGCTTTATCGCCAACGTGTGTTACAAGCATTAAAGCTATCGCTTAGATAGCGCTTTGCACTTTAACACACACATGCCGTTACAGTTAACTGTTGGCATTTTTCTTAGTTTATACTATTCATACGTGTTAATGTTTACACGAGATGTCGCAAGACACACATTTTACTTATGTTCATTGCTCCACGAGAGCTTAAAAGACCAACCGCTGTCTTGTACAGTCGTATACCGCACTTAAGTATACACCTCTGATGAGCTCACAATAAGAGCGAAATGCTGCATCAGGTGTTCTTTGTTGCGTGTGTGCTTCTGTACAAGTTATACTTGGCTTTATCGGCAACGTGTTTTTACAAGCATTAAAGCTATCGCTTAGATAGCGCTTTGCATTTTAACACACACATGCCGTTACAGTTAACTGTTGGCATTTTTCTTAGTTTATACTATTCATATTGTGTCATGTTTACACGAGATGTGGCAAGAGACACATTTTTTTTTAATCTAAACCTAATATAGTTAATTTATTATACAGTGACTAAATTTACTAGAGTAACTTTTTTTTGGTTGGATACTCATGTAGAGCAAGATTTCAAAAAAAAGAAAAAAAATATATTTTTTTCTTCAAGCGACAATAAACGTCATATTATGGAACTACTGGCAGACGCTAAACATTCTTTTTTCTTCTAGACATTAAAAAGCAAAACAGTTATTTTTGTTTCCACAACTATTTAGGAGGTTGGTACTCGGTTATGTCATATTATGAATGTAACAGTAAAGTACCAACTTGATTCTTCTTGTCGAGAATAAAACGTCACTATAACACTCTCGAGAATCTGCAAAATTTGAAAAATAACACATGAAAACTAGCATTAAACGCTTGAAGAAAATATATATATTTCACTTGAGTTAAATATAATTGTTTCGTTTAATTTTGCTGTCTCGGCTAACGCTCTCGCCAGCAAACTTTTAAGCTCAACAATTATATTGTTTAACTCCTAGCAAAATAATCTACTATTTTCTTCAAGCGACAATAAAACGTCATATTATTGAACTACTGGCAGACGCTAAAACTTTTTTTACTGTCTAGACATTAAAAACAAAACAGTTATTTTGTTTTCCACAACTATTTAGAGGTTGGTGACCCTTGGTTATGTCATATTCATGAATAAGACGCCTCGCTGCAAACTTTTAAGTCAACAATTATATTGGCTAAACTAGTAAAATAATCTACTATTTATTGCATAGGAATTAAAATCATTTACTGCTTAGGCAGTAAAAGTGTTATTTCTTTGGATCGATAATGTCACTAAAACTGACGTTTAATGTCAATCGGAGAAAATAGTAGATTATTTTACTAGAGTTAAACAATATAATTGTTGAGCTTAAAAGTTTGCTGGCGAGGCGTTAGCCGAGACAGCAAATTAAGCAAAACAATTACATTTTTAACTCAAGTGAAATACATTATTTTTCTTCAAGCGTTTATTGCTAGTTTTCATGTGTTATTTTCAAATTTTCGAGATTCTCGAGTGTTATAGTGACGTTTTATTCTGAACGAATGAAGTTGGTACTTTACTGTTACATTCATAATATGACATAACCGAGGTACCAACCTCTAAATAGTTGTGAAAACAAAATAACTGTTTGGCTTTTTAATGTCTAGACAGTAAAAAAGTTTTTAGCGTCTGCCAGTAGTTCAATAATATGACGTTTTTATTGTCGCTTGAAGAAAAGACTTTTATCAACAACTCCATTGTATATTTAAATATTTTTGTAATGTACTTGTGTTTTCTGTCCAACATTATTATTAAGTAACAATTATTTATTTTTAGGTTCTGTTGAAGGCAACGTCTCGCTTCTAGAGTGGGCTTCAAGCAATCGACTTTAATTAAAAATAAAAAAAACACACAATAATTTTAACAAGTGAAGGACAACATCCAAATTATTATTATATGAAATACTTTTTATCAGCATATACATACTATTAATTTTCCTTATAAAAAAAAAACAACTGTTTCCAGTGTTTGTCGCAGATAACTACTATCTATAATCTTCTCCTTCAAATAAATGTAGGAATGATTAGCCCTACGACTAATTAATGGAATTTATAATTTAAGTACTTTGAGTATTTGAACTAAGATATATGATAACATTAAAGTCAACAATATGTGGTTACATTATCATTATTAGGGCATTGATTTGTTAATTACTTTCCATTTTTCTAACGTGAATGTTTTAAAATTCAAGGTGTCCATCTATAAATTGACACATTTTAACAACTTAAAAACTCAAGAACGGAAAAAGATGTAATTTTTTTTTATGGAAATTGATGAAAAAAAATTAAGTTTTTTTTGAACCAAAATTGTGAACTTTGTTTAAATAGAACACCCTATAATTCTTAACGTCATTGAAAAAGTTATGGCTTCTGTCCTTTCCAAAAATGTATCAATTGTTGGCATTAACCCAGTTTTTAGAGAATAATTTACTTTTTTTTTATGAAACCATGTCAAAATCTTCCAAATCTAAAAGATCACATTCTAACAGCTTATAACTAGAGAATGAGACAAAATATTAAAAAGCCGGTTTTACTGAATATCTTAAGAATGTTTCAATTTTTTATTTAACGTGGTCTCAGACGTCTAAAAGTTTTGTTAAAAAATTACTTTTTAAATTCATATGAAGGACTTAATGAATAAAACTACTAGAATTTCTAATAATTATCTGCAAACCCTTAATCCATAAATTATCATTTAAATGAATATTATAAGCATTTTCAGTACATATTATCTATTTAATGCTTACTTAGCTAAGAGTGACCATGTTAACACACGAGATGTCGCAAGACACATTTACTTAATAAATGATATTAATTTATCAAGGATGTTGTGGAACGCAAATCAAGTTGACAGAAGTGTCAGATTAGGAATAATTAGTGCAACAATTTCTTGACATGGTTTCATGAAAAAAGAAATTATTCCTTAAAAACGTGGGTTAATGGCAACAATGTATACATTTTTTGAAAGGACAAGAAATGGCCTTTCCAACGATTTTAAGAATTATACAATGTCTTATTTAACTAAGTAAATGCCAACAGTTAACTGTAAAGACTAGTGTGCGTTAAAGTGCACGGCGCCATCTAAGTGATGGTTTTAATGCTTAAAACAACACGTGAGTCGATAAAGCCAAGATAACTTGTACAGAAGCATACACGCCGTGCACCCTTTAACG
Source organism: Abscondita cerata (assembly GCA_030710515.1). Taxonomy (NCBI): domain Eukaryota; kingdom Metazoa; phylum Arthropoda; class Insecta; order Coleoptera; family Lampyridae; genus Abscondita; species Abscondita cerata. The sequence continues at coordinate 98,203 of JALBCR010001810.1, read as the reverse complement.
CACACTAGTCTTTACAGTTAACTGTTGGCATCTACTTAGTTTATACTAATACACGTGTCCATTTTAACACGAGATGTCGCAAGACACATTTTACTTGTCTTATTTAAACTAAGCTCACAATTTTGGTTCAAAAAACTTATTTTTTTTTCGTCAATTTCGATATTACATATGGCAACAATGTCAACAGAAACTTGAAGTAAATTTATGAAGTTTGGTGAAAACTGCCTGTCGATATCTTTTTCCGTTCTCGAGTTATAGTTGTTAAAATGTGTCAATTTATAGATGGACACCTTTGGTAACCTATTTGCTAAATTCTATGGTCAATTTCACAATAACTTACACTACAAAGTTTATCTTAAAGGCAAAAATGCATTTCACTATGCAACCGTGTTAAGCAAAATCCGAAATCATCTAACAGTAAAAAACTTATCTGCTCAAGAAACCCAAAAAACTTCAGCCTCAATAATAATATTTAATTCGAGGAAAACATTGAGCTATGCAAGAATGGGATTTCACCTTAACGAGTTTGCAGTTTTTTCTATAATAGTTTATTCTCCCAATCGCCTGGTCAAAGATTTTGTTTGTCGTCCATCGTCTTCTTTATATATGGTGCCAGCTTCCCTTTCACTGGAGCGCCTCTATTCTCTAATGATTTTGTTATAGAGCATTTAATTGCTTTCTATTCCATATCAACTGTTTTTAACACTGTTTCTACTGTAAATTGCAAACAACTTTTAATCCACCTCTTACTGTTTTTATTTTTGTTTCATATTGTAGTCACATTTCGGCTTTATATAGAACGATCTTTTCAACTACACTACAAAAAGTCTCTTTTTTGTATTTAGTCGGACGTTATTACTTCAAATTAACCCATGTAGTGCCTTTATTTCTCTTGCATCCATTGCTACGTGGAAATCTTGAATAGGTTTATTCATTTCAAAGCATCTACTATACCAAGTCTCTAAAGCTTGTTCCAGATATAGTATATTCTTTTCTATTTTATATGCGGTTTGTGTTTTCGATATATCTTTTTTGTTATGTTAATTTTGAAAAAACGATGGTATAAATACAACGTACCCAAGCCAAAAGGCACTTACTTGTTTTGAGTTCGCTCACCTTCCTCTGTATTCCGCAATCAGCTTTCCGATCGTGTTCATTTTCTGGAGTATCCTAGAAATATTAACATTGCAGAAATAATTGAAGTATTTGCTACTACCACCAAGATCTGAGCCGACGGCGGTTCCAGACGGGCCCACGCCCGGTCCTTCTGAGCTCACCATCGCAAACCCCGTACTTGTCGGGGTGTTTGTTTACTACTATCGCTTTTACACGATCTCGTTCGCATGCCGCCACGGCAAAGTATAAGCATTACGCTTAAGCGCCATCTATTTTTGGAGCTGATAACTTCGGCAGGTGAGTTGTTACACACTCGTTAGCGGATTCCGGTTTTTATGGTTACCGTCCTGCTGTCCTGAGTTACCAACGCCTTCCATGGTTCCCATGGGCGCTTTAACTTTACGTTTGGTTCATCCCACAGCGCCAGTCCTGCTTACCAAAATTGGCCCACTTTGGTACTCTAGATCCGATCTCGCTGCTTTGTTAATCGGACAAGCCGGAGATCTCACACATTTAAAATATGAGAATAGGTAGAGGTCGTTTCGACCCGATTCGCTGTAATAATTTATTTCGCAGGGAACTAGCTACTAGACCGTTCAATTTGGTCAGTTCTGACGATCGACTTGCACCCAAGTCCATAACATCGATGTCTCTAACCGCAAACTGCCAAAAATTAAATTGTTTTCCAGTGTTATGATACTCTTGCTTTTTTTCTAATCGGCAGTCTGTCAAGTAATTAACATTTGTTACGCAGACAATTGCCGATAACTATATAAAACTTCCGTTTTGTTAAACCGCAAAACTTGCCAAGAAGCATTAAATTTGTTTTCCAGTGTTTGTCTTTGTTTATTTTCTAATCGGCAGCGCTGTCAAACAGATTAAATTTGTTTCGCAGCAGGTGTCCGAATACCGAACTTAACGTTATGTTGGTACTACAATTACTGCGTTTATTAATAAACGTTTAAAGAAGTCGAGTCAAAACACACTTTGAGAGGTAATCCAGCAAGAGCTTTGCTGTTCTCTGAAAAGCTTTCAATCTCTTTGGTTTTTCTATCTTCTATTCCTTAAGCTTCTCTGTCTGCTTCTTGTAAATGACAATAGATTTTCTAGAGTGTAATTTCTGTTGTCACATTTAACTTGGGTACTATTCTATTTTAATGTAAAGCTTTGATACTGTATCATTTTAAAGATACTTTCTTCATTTTTTACCATTTTTATATATTTCTTTCGAACATAAATTATGTGACCAATCAGCAAGAATTGGTTACTTTTCTATTTCTAGCTTGTTTCATAACCAAGAGGTATATAATAAGGTATTGGCTATTAAGCATTCGAGTTCCTCTGCAGAAGCGAATAATCCTTCTTCCATCATCGTTTAATGTTCTCCAAACGGGTTTATTACGTTACATTCTTCATTTCCTACTTTAGTGTTTAGACCGCATATTATTATACTTTTTCTAGAATTTGGTATAGCGTCCATTATGTCTGTCATTTTATCAACAAAATTGATTTCTCTTAACCTGAAGTATTTTCATTCATAGCATATACATGACACATTCACCGCTTCTTTATAAGTATTCAGGTACCAATTTTCGCTTGTTGGTGTTTTGGTAATCCGTCCCAAATACGAAGAAACTCTTGTTCTTTTAATTTCTTTTTGGTTTCACTTAAGATCACAATATCAGTTTTTATTTTTTTGATTTCTTTTTGCTGCTTCGTAGGCCTTAAATGTTTATACCGATATTTCTGTTTATTATCCATTTCCTTACTTTTAGATCACAATTTTGTTTTCTTCAGAATTCATAGAGCAGATCTTCTACTTGTCTGGGGTTTTTTAATTCACCGAGATGTTTGGAAAAAATTTTAATTTGTTTGGTTTTTCCGTGTATTGATTGGCAACCCAACGCCACCACCGTCTTCCTTTATCTGCACATTAAACCCAAAAAACTTAATTGCTCAGCTTATATATTTACTTTGCGTAAACAAAAGAGTGGGAAAGTGAAGACTTAAGAGGCGCTTTTTAGCATAGAGGCACCGTTTCTAGGATGTCATAATGCTAGTATTGGAATCAAAAGGCATATTAAAAGTAGACGTAGACAAATCCGAAGAGAATTAAACATATTGGTGGAGTAAGACAACGGTGTATACTGTAATGTAACCACTACTGTTTAATATCTATTCTGAAGATGGTTTGCATATTTTGTTTAAATAAAAAAGGAATTAAATTTTTAGCAATAAGAATTCTTAAAATTTTATTTCAAATTGTTTAAGTAATCTGATGGGTTTGGATTAGTTTAATAATAAGAATAATTCAATAAGTAACAAATTTATTTTACAAACAAACGCAACTTTTATAAATAAACAATAAAAAAAAATTTAAACTTAATTTTTAAATGTTTGTTTGACATAAGGTGCATGCACAATGAAATTTAGTTAAAGGGTAAATAAATTTAAAATAGAAATACAATCTTAATTGTAATGTAAAATAACCTACATTTTGTTGGGCTTATCTGGTTGAAACGGTTGTAGTTTTCAAATTTGATCTTCCATAATTTCATTGAGTACACCTTATTTTAATCTGGATTTTGTCGTAATTGTAATTAATAATATAATCAAATAATTGAGTTAAGTTAAATCTTAACCTTGCTGTTTTTAACGGACGTGTACCGACTGACAAAAATATTTCAATAACACTTATTCATACGGAATGTCAATTTTGCATTTACGAATGATATAAATAATAACTTAACTACGTATAAGCGTAACGACGATTGAATGTTTAAATGCAAATCGTTATCTAAACGATAACAGATTTCTAAACAGATTATACACGCACGAAAGAACACCTGATTCGCATTTGGCTCTTATTCTGAGCTCATCAGAGGTGTATACTTAAATGCGGTATACAATTGTACAATCTGTTATCTGTTGGCATTACTTAGTTTATACTATTTGTACATGTTCTTTGTACACAGGATGTCGCAAGACACGCATTTCACTTAACTACGTAGTATTATTACAGTAATGAAGTAATAATCGAAAGCGAAAAACACCATAACAAACGCTGACACACAGGGAAGATGTTTCCGCGTCTTTGCAGACAAAGCAAACAACCTACTTAATACATATAAACGGAGTAGGTACGATAAGTCATCAGTTAAGTGCAGTTTCCTAATTCGACACTTAATTTGCATCGACCAGTTAGCGACGCTGGCCAATAGGTCAGCACGATAGTGCATCGCTAGCACTTAAATCGTCCGACGATTTACGACTCGACATGTGATACCAGCGCCAAGTATCGCATATGCAGCACATAGTACGCTATAACTATGTTCAACGACTTATACATCAACTCATCCATTCATGTAAATATTACATCTAGTCTATTCTACGCTTAAATAATAAACGCATTTAAACCTATACAACGCCAGCTCTTTCTCTCTGTTCAAACCGGTGTCTAGTATACATCCTAGACGCCACATTATTTTTATTAATAAATTGAACCGAAAAATTTATTTACACAACACAAATCAAATTCTTTTATTAAATAAAATGTGAATGTTAATATTTACTATACATTTTAAGCAATCATTTCCGATTCAAAATATTTTTTTTATTATTTAAGATAATTATTTCATTCAGCAACATGTAACCAAAACCCTTGAAAACAATAACGTAGGAATAGTCGTGGCATTTGTTATTAAAAGCAGATCTCTTACTATTACTTCTAAAATAAGACTCCTTCGCTTCTATGTCTTTTTAGTTTTACTCTTTGAAGCAGAGTCTTGGACTTTAATCAAGGTCACCACTAAACAACTAACACCATTTGATATGTGGCTGTACCGCAGGATCCTCAGAATCTCGTTGGTAGACCATGTAACCAACGAAGAAGTTTTTCGTAGAATGAATAAAACCACAGAGATAGTAACCACCATAAAGACTCAAAAAAACATATACAACAAACTCTACAAGGAAAAATGCCGGGTAAACGAGGTCCAGGTCGCAGGAGAATCTCTTGGTTAAACAAACTTGAACATGGTTTTCCGTAACAACTACGGTAGAGCTAAATAAAATTACAATAACTAGAATGATCGCCAACATCCGACCTGGATTGAAACCAATAGTAGAAGATATAAATTAAATTAATCAGTCCTAATTAATCCAACTCTCCGTTTGTCACTTCTACGTTATTTGCTCTTATACAACATACAATAAAAGGTCCCAAACAAGAATTTGTTAAGACATGGTTAATCGTGTCCTAGTCGATCCAGTTGATTAATATCTTTTCAATTACAGTGAATTTTAATTCTTTATTAAATTTCAGAAAATAAAAATTAACAAAATTTAGAACATAACATTGATTTGATTTTTATTTTAATTATTTAATAGGTACAATACGTCCGAATTTGCATGGTGGTGAACATTCATAGTTCACATCAGAATTGCATCGATCAGTGTCGCATTCTACACAGTGCGTAAACACATCGCACACTCCTCTTTCAGCGCATCCTTTTTCAAAAACAGTACCTACAAAAAGAACAGTGAGTCGGACAACGTTTAAAAATATCGTACGAACTTGCAAGTATTGGGGTCTACTACTGTATAACAAATGTTATTGTAGTGAGGGCACGGGCTTTGAATAGTTGTGTCCAACAACGAACAATCTTCATCATGACATTTGTAGCATTCTCCAACTCCACAACTGCAAAATTATTTGGTAAAATTTATCATAAAAATTTAGGTTGTTTTTACCTAGTCCGTAGATACCAAACAAAATCACCAAAGAGAATATTACTGAGCGAATCATCTTCACGGGTTATAAATAATATCACACAAAGTTACTGTTTTATAGGCGTCTGAAGTGTTAAAAGTAGATTCAAATTTGGTGGATGACTCAAACAATGCTAGTCGTATCTATATTATTGATCAATTACTGTTTAGATTATTAATCTCGTGAGAGGGCACTTTGAGTTCAAGTGCCATTATTTAGTTATTAGTCACAATGTTTGGGCTGAGTCACTGCTTTGGCATATACAATTGTTTTTGATGAAAACTTTAAACAATTTCTCGGTTGTTAACGCCAATTTTTAAAATTGTTACTTAAAGTAGATTTAAAGACCGAATTTTTAAAGTCGATTTTATAAATCGAATTTCAAAAGTCGACTTTATAAATGGGGTTTTTGAGTCGATTTTTAAATTGGTTCTTAAAGTGGTGTTTTTTTATCAATTGTAATGGCAAATTTAAATGTTATTATTAATATGAATTGGTTTTTAAAAAATTTCGAAACAAAACGCGGAATAAAAAACTTCCAGAAAAAAACACACACATAAAAAGCCGGAGGAAGGAAAACCAGAGAGCAAAAAAGAGTGGCTTGAGGTCAATGTCTAAAATGTAATTTTAAGTGATCAAACGATCGAAATTTTGATACTTTAGCGCATAAGCCTGTTCGAGTAATTCTGACTACTGGGCTGGGGCATTATTTGTGGAAATAAATGTTTATCATGACCCTTTTTGGGTTAAAACGCAGGGTTATTTAACAAGCTTATACTATGTGTACTATCACTAAAGTCTTCTTTTATAGTTTCATATAGGGTTTTAAGTGAGGCTGGAATAATAAAATTTTCAAACATTAATGCAATAATATTTTCTTTTATTATCGACCTCTAAAGGAAACAATAAAAACAATGTTAAAAAAATATCTTATAATGCTAACGTTGACAAATTTTATTGCAATACCGACAAACAAAGATTTCTTATTAATGTTGATACTCCTTATTAATTTATAATTTTACTAATTATCTCAACACTTGGGTCTTCTTTTTAGAAGTAGGTAAAAGGATTCCGGTCAAAAAGACACCGTGTCTTTAATTGTGCCGATGTTTTGACTGGCTAGTCCTGGAAATATGTGTATTTAATATAAAATTTATAAGTACAAGTAGTTACAATTACACATAAAGTTATAAATTCTTAATTGATTTACAATTGTAATACTAATTGAACATCAATGTGTTAATCTAAAATTAACTAGAAAAATATTTGACTAGAGATACATTACCTAAGGGGTTGGTGTACTCTCAATGACTGATAAAACATCTTATTGTTAACTATGTGTTTGAATATTCTTTAAAATCATTTGTCAGCATAAAACTGTCATTGCTTTGTACGGGTACCTGCTTTTTGTACACGGTCGATTTTGGCAAACTTAAAAACTGTAAAAGGAAGCCACTTTACAAAGTAAGATAAATACGAAAAAACTTATAAACCACGTTTTTACAATAAATTAAACAAATTCAAAAATATTTATTGTTTTATAAAGTACGCATACTTACAACTTGGAATATTTTAAAATTATTTACCGTTTTTAACACTTACTTCAATTATTAATCACAATATTAACATCAACACATTATTAACATTGGCACGGTGTCTTTTTGACTGGAATCCATTTTTACCTACTCCTAAAAGAAGGCCAAAGTGTTGAGATAATTAGTAAGATTATAAATTAATAAGAAGTTTCGACATCAATAAGAAATCTTAGTTTGTTAGGTATAGCAGGTAAAATTTGTCAACGTTAGGATTATAGAATATTTAACTTTTTTTTTTTATTGTTTCCTTTAGATGTCTATAATAAAAGAAAATATTATTGCATTAATGTTTGAAAAATTTATTATTCCAGTCTCCCTTAAAAACCTTATATAAAACTATAAAAGAAGACTTTATTGATAGTACACATAGTATAAGCTTGTTAGATAATGCGCCAGCTCAGTAGTCAGAATTACTCAAGCCAGGCTTCTGCGGTAAGGTATCAAAAGTTCGATCGTTTGATCGCTTAAAATAACATTTTAGACATTGACCTCAAGCCACTTTTTTTTGCTCTCTGGTTTTCTTTCCTCCGGCTTTATTGTGTGTTTTTTTTTGGAAGTTTTTTATTCCTCGTTTTGTTTCAAAGTTTTTTAATAATTGATTAATATTAGTAATAACATTTAAATTCGATATTACAATTGCTAAAAAACACCATTTTAAGGACCAATTTAAAAATCGACTCAAAAACCCCATTTATAAAGTTGACTTTGAAATTCGATTCATAAAATCGACTTTAAAAATCGGTTTTTAAATTTACTTTAAGAAGCAAATTTAAAAATCCTTTAACAACCGAGAAATTGTTTAAAGTTTTCATCAAAAACAATTGTACATGCCAAAGCAGTAACTCAGCACAAACAATGTGACTAATAACTAAATCATGGCACTTGAACTCAAAGTGCCCTCTCACGAAGTTTGATTAATCTAATTCAATATTTTCAATACTATAGTTATATAAAAATATTATAGATACGACTAGTATTGTTTGAGTCATCGACCAAATTTTAATCTACTTTTACCACTTCAGACGCCTATAAAACACTAACTCAGTGTGATATTTTGTATAACCCGTAAAGATGATTCGCTCAGTAATATTCTCTTTGGTGATTTTGTTCGGTATCTACGGACTAGGTAAGAACAACCTAAATTTTTATGATAAATTTTACCAAATAATTCTGCAGTTAATGGCGTCGGAGAATGCTACAAATGTCATGATGAAGATTGTTCGTTGTTGGACACAACTATTCAAAACCGTGCCCTCACTACAATAATGTTTGTTATACAGTAGTAGACCCCAATACTTGTAAGTTTGTACGATATTTTTAAACGTTGTCCGACTCACTGTTTGCTTTGTAGGTACTGTTTTTGAAAAAGGATGCGCTGAAAGAGGAGTGTGCGATGTGTTTACGCACTGTAAAGAATGCGACACTGATCGATGCAATTCTGATGTAAATTATGAATGTTCACCACCATGCAAATCCGGACGTATTGTACCTATTAAATAATTAAAATAAAAATCAAATCAATGTTATGTTCTAAATTTTGTTAATTTTTATTTTCTGAAATTTAATAAAGCAAGTTTTTTGAACAAATTCCTGTTATCGCACTTTTCACTGTGGAATTGTGAAAGATATAAATCAACTGGATCGACTAGGACACGATTAACCATGTCTTAACAAATTCTTGTTTGGGACCTTTTATTGTATGTTGTATAAGAGCAAATAACGTAGAAGTGACAAACGGAGAGTTGGATTAATTAGGACTGATTAATTTAATTTATATCTTCAACTATTGGTTTCAATCCAGGTCGGATGATGGCGATCATTCTAGTTATTGTAATTTTATTTAGCGCTGCCGTAGTTGTTACGAAAAACCATGTTCAAGTTTGTTTAACCAAGAGATTCTCCTGCGACCTAGAACTCGTTTACCCGACATTTTTCCTTGTAGAGTTTGTTGTAGTTAACCATATCTTTTTTCATTGCGCAATGTATAGCGTAGGTATTCTAACTTTTGAGTCTTTGAGGTGGTTACTATCTCTGTGGTTTTATTCATTCTACGCAGAACTTCTTCGTTGGTTACATAGTCTCCCAACGAGATTCTGAGGATCCTGCGGTACAAGCACATATCAAATGGTGTTAGATGTTTAGTGGTGACATTGATTAAAGTCCAAGACACTGCTCCATATAGTAAAACGTAAAAGACAGAAGCAAAGGAGTCTTATTTTAGAAGTAATAGTAAGAGATCTGCTTTTTAAAAAACTAATGTCACGGCTATTCCTACGTTATTGTTTTCAAGGGTTTTGTTACATGTTGCTGAATGAAATAATTATTTTAAATAATAAAATTTTTTATTTTGAATAAAAAAGTGATTACTTAAAAATGTACAGTAAATATGCTTACATTTACATTTTATTTAGTAAAAAATTTAATTTTTGTTGTGTATATAAATCTTTTTGTTTAATTAATTAATAAAAATAATGTGGCGTCTAGGGTGTATACTAGATACCGGTTTGATCAGATAAAGAGCTAGCGTTGTATCGGTTTAGAAGCATTTATTATTTGAGCTTACAGTATACGAGATGTAATATTTACATCAATGGATGCGTTAATGTGTAAGTCGTTGAACAAAGTTATAGCGTACCATGTGCTGCGTATGCAATGCTTGGTGCCGGTATCACATGTCGAGCCGTAAATCGTCGGCCAATTTAAGTGCTAGCGACGCTCACCGGTCGATGCGGTATTAAGTGTCGAATTTGACTTAACTGATGACTGATTTTGCTACTCCGTTTAAATGTGTTAAGTAGGTTGTTTGCTTCGTCTGCAGGGCCGTGGAAATATCTTCTTTGTGTGGCAGCGTTTGTGAATTGCGTTTGTTATGCTAGTTTTGTGTTTTTCCGCATTCCGATTGTTACTTCTAGCGGATGTGAATTGAAGATTTCGATTACGATGGGGTTGTAGTCGGCAACCCCATAATAATACTACGTAGTTAAGTTATTATTTGTAGCATTAGTAAATGCAAAATTGACATTCTGTATAAATAAGTGCTATCAAATTGTTTTCGACAGACGGTGGTACACGTCCGTTAAAAACATCAAGGTTCTAAAGTTTCGGTGTACACCGATTAATCAATGAATTGGTTAATCGGTTAATCAATTTATGTTACCACCATGACTATGACCCGGTAGGGTTGACAACTTTAAAGTGCAATATCTAAAAAAGAAAGCTAAAAAAACTTTAGAGAATTGTTTTAGCTTAGAATCGGTCAAGCAACACTTCTATCAAGTTTGGACCATTCTTGGTAGCACACCCTATATAACATCTATTGTGCTATGTTTTTGTAAATTTTTATAGTCTTTATTAAATTATACAAATCTGTTCAAAAGTTAAAGTCGTAAAAGTAAGTCACTGCCTACCTCTTTTGGGCTTAAGAATTTTTTTTATCATATAAAAGATTATTTGACCTACCCTTTGTATGATTTCAAGAGGTTAGCCAAACCTATGTAAATAACAAGGTTTTCCATTATTGAACAACATTTGAAATACATTTAGCCAGACGACAGGTGATAAATAGTGAAAGTTTCAACAACATGCCACTTTGGGTATAATGGTCGGTGTAGTTATATAATGGCCAAATGGATGATATGGGGGCTTTAGATATATTATTGGGGATTTAACTTGTGGACAGACGATGGTGATCTGTAGATATAATTCCAACATAAGTTGCTAATTATAACCAAATCTGACAACACTTTAACATAATAATCATGTTCGACAGTCAGGCGGTCATCACGGCTTTATTCAATTCAAGTATAGTGAAGGTGTGCTAAAAACCAAGCTAAAAATTAGGGTTAATCTGAATTCCGGGACACGCCGTATTTGAATGTATTAAGCTAGCAGAAGTCCTCGTTAGAGAGACAAGCGCATAATTCAAAAAACGTTCCAAACGAGAAAAGACAAGAGAGAAAAAAAAACTAAGAGATTTTACTGAGTGAGAAATCAATGATTGTTTGTCAACTGAAAATCGTTACAGGATTTTCCACAGCCTACTAGTACTCACTTGGTAACCACCTCAGCAGGTCACGTGTGATTAAAAACCCGGAATGCAGATTGTGTCACTTTACGAATAGAACTCAAGCTTTTTTTATTCCCAATGATGTGGGGATCAACGTAAACCTGGAGTAAAATCACTACGCTTAATCTCAGATTTACTCTGAGATTCCTCAATGAGATCGGCCTGTTGACCACTGGCTTAATGATAAAACTAAAGAAGCTGCAACAAGTAAAAATAAATCAGCAGATACAAAACGTAAAAGGGGTTTCTTGAAAATATACCTAAAATGGAGTCACTCTACTGCAAAAAATTGACAAGCCAACTTTATTTAGAACCCATTGAGCTGTACAGATTTTACAAAAAAGCGTGGTGTACTATAAATGGTTTATTGCTCATATATCCCCCTTTATTCGCAAATTTGGTTAATGATGAAAATACAGGAAAAGGCGAGTATTTATGTCATGAACGACATGGAAGGCTTACAGGAACACGTTTGGGTCTATACTCTGCCGTTTTTTCAAAAGCATGCAAATAAAGAAAACGTAAATAAAATAATAATTCTGTATGGCGACGGATATACCTCCAAGAACTGAAATTAGTTAATTTCTCGTGGCTTTTTTAAGTTGCCTGAAGAGGTTCAAATTACCATTAAGCAAAATATCTTAAAAAGAGACATACACAATTAAAATGCGATTCGATGCATTTCACGACTGAGAGGAAACTTCGAGAAAAAAATCTATGTCCCAGCTGACTATGTATATTGTGAAATACCTAGACTACACTTTTTTTAATTTTGAGAGGATGCAATCCGTTAAATCAATTTGACCTGGAAGAACACAGACGCAATCAAGACGGCTCAATAATATTTAAACTCACTCAAGAGGGATGAACTCTATTACCATAGGGCCATTAAAGTACCTTAGGGTAATACGGCCTGCGTTCAAATATATTGTCCGTAAAAGCATCAGTTAAAAATTAAAACACCCGATTTTTTGTGAAAATAAGAAACATAATGATATACCCTAATGTACCATTTCTACAACTCAAAAACGAAAACATTTATTTTTAAAAACATGTAATGTGGACCATATATTTACGACATAAAGGCTAATATGACGGTGCCTAAAAGTTGAGCAATTTGAACACACATATTCCTCAACATCATCCGCGGTGAGTCCTACACAGTCTTTGTGCACCTATGTATGACAAGCAGCACATTGTCGCATATCTTCCACTTGATCCACCTCACAAATAGAACACATCCAGCTCCTATCATCACGACCTCTCGGATTTTGGGATGTAAGCTCAATTTCAGTTACTTTTTGTTTGGCCTTTGTTTTGAGTTTTGGTACACATCTTTCGGCGAAAAGGTCCCGCTTCAAAAGTTGTGCTTTATTATTTAGTGCTTTTTGTTTTAGAGCTAATTGTCTTCTTATGACGAAATCAGGAGTGGGCAAAATTTGACCAAAATTCTTTGTGTCAGAATCAGTTTTATCTGAGGGTTTGAGGATAGTCACATTCGAAATTTTTATTTTTGGACTGTTTGAAATATTGTAACATTTGGGAACTGATGTAATTTCTTTCTTGGATGGGGATGAAGTTTTTGCATTACTTTTACGTTTGATTGGAGGGTCCTTCTTGACGTTTATGTCTAGATGATTAAAGGAGCATTTTCAGTCCAATGAGAGCACCCTGCCTGAGGACTAACACTTCCCTTTATTTTCTTAGATAGAACACTTAACGGTAATTCATCGTCAGACAAATCTTCACTGATTTCTTGCACGACAGTTTCATTGAGTGATCAAAATGTTAACGAGGACGGTGCAAGCTACTTCCGGAATTACTGACAAGTCGAATGGAAATATTCCAGTGGACCTAAATCAACTTTGTTTGTTTGAAATGCTCATACATTGCGTCCAGACTGGATATCAAACTTTTTCAAAATTATCTTTCTTTAACGTTCTTGAAGCAGTTGGATTTTCTCCCATCTCGACATCTCAATAATGTTCAAAAGCTCTAAAGACGGTTTTATCCAAAGGTTGGAAGTCGTGGGTAGTATTGGATGGTAGACAGTAGAGCGATATTTCATATTTTTCAGCAGCATTCGACCAGCTGGCTTAAATTTTGAAAAATGTTCAAAAGCAATTTCTCTGGTAATGCTACCTTTAATATCCATTTTAACGGTAGAACCATGACAAAGATTATTTTGTAAGTTTCTTTTAACATTAATTTCTTTAAAATTATAACTGGTGGAACTGCGTAACCTAAAGCACTTACACAAGCTACTACAGAACAATTTTCTGCGTGTTCATTGAAATCTACGTAAACACGACGTGATCCCAAGCGTGAACTGCTTGGCTATGGTGCAAGGTTAGCATGCAACCTTTCTTGTCAATATTAAAGAGACGCTCTGGGGACTGTTTTATGCCGAGCTCATCTACAATTGTTTCCAACTTATTGAAGTGATCTTGAGCAATTGCAGGATTTAATTTTTGAGCTCGGGCTGGGTTTTTTTTAAAGATAGGTTTTTGTGCCTTATTAAGAATGATTTATAGCAATCGTATCCGGCCATTTCCTTTTCGTTATTTTTATGAGGAATATCCTTATCAACACAGTATCTCAAAACAATTCTTCTCAACGACTTTAGAATCATAGGGACAGCCATTTGCGCCAGTCGTAAAGTTCTAGTTACAAGTTCTTGCTCCTGTTCTTCCGGCAGAATGCTTCTTCTACCTACCTTTCTTTTAGAAGCTTAATGATTTAATATGGTTGCGAATTGTGGTTCTAGGAATTCCGCTTTGTTCTTCGACAGTTCTTTGTGGCACACCCATTTTAATTAACATTAGAGCTTCACTCATCATATCTTCGGTCCAGTTAGCACGTAACCCCTATTATTCTTCACCATAGTTTGAAAATAAATTAAAAAAATCATAAAACATTTTTACAAGTAACATAAGAGTTAGGCAGAAATATGGCCACCCAAAAAGAAGGCCTTTTTCCGTCCAGTGTACACTGTAAATTTGAGATTATATATCAAAAACCACAATGTATTCATTTTACTTTAAAATGTTATGTTAAACCACAAAGTTTCAAGCTGTATACGTACTTACCACTCACTCCCAATAAGTAGTAAAACAAACGTACTTTTCGCAAGCAAAAGCGGGTAAAATATGCACTCAAATCTGTCGTGCGTTTTAACCTAACAGATGTTAGCGAAATTAGCAGGTAAGTTTCTTCGCCCAATATAGAAAACTAAGTATCAGTCAGTGTTGATAGATGACACCACCTGTTCAATAAACACAGGTTGAGCCATATTTTCGCCAGGACCGTATTACCCTTAGGTACCTTACAAAAAAATCTGCTGCATTCTCCAATGACTTACCTCAACTTCACGAAAACTTTGCACCCATTAAGCGTATGAAATATGAACATCTAATGCATCTGAAGGCGTCTTTAAAAACTTACTTACTTACTTTACTCTGCTAGCGTTTGCCTAATGACAAGTTTTGTAATCTTGTTTCACGAGTAACAAATTCAAAACTTTAATATTTGTTGAGCAACATATTTGAGTCATTCGGTAGAATGAAATTTAAACAAACAGAAAATTCAGATGATTCTATATTTGCATATGAACTTCCTTGAAGTTGCCGATAAGTGGGGATACGTGTTACATTATTATAATATTTTTACACCTAACACTCAATTTAAAATTAAAGATTAATTCAAACAAATTGAATAGTGTATCCTAGTAATATTTATACAAAGAAATATTAAAAACTTCAAAAAAATTTTCAAATTATTGCGTTGTTCCGTCGTGTGTGAAGATTATTTCGCGATATTCAATCAATGAAGAAACCGGAAAACCAACGCATAACGCCATCTATCAGTGTCTGAAAGAAACACTAACACGTATGGAGAATCTACTGCTTGTATCTATGGGACTTTATACATTCCGGGGAGATGATGTATTTATGCTAGTACCTATAAAATACAAATGATAGTAAGTTTTGTGATCTTTTTCCACAAGCAAGGAGTTCAGAACTATATTATATTTGTCGAACAACATATTTATACCATTCAGTAGAATAAAATTTAAACAAAAATTCTGAATTTGGTTTTTTGTTAAACAACAAATTCATAGAATTAGTTAGAATAAAATACATAGGTATAAGTAACTAATATTTTGCGGGTACTTTACTCGTCTAGCCTTTGATTAGTTATAATTTTTGTAAAATTATTCCACGACCAACAAATTCAGAATTATAAGTATTTGTGGGCAAGAAAATCGTGTCATTCAGTAGAATAAAATTTAAACAAACAGAATTTGGATTTTTGTTGAACAACAAATTCAGAACATTCGCTAGTATGAAATACAAATAAAATAATAATTTTAGGTTTTTGTTGAAGATTAAATTTAGAGAATTTGCAAGTTTTATGATCTTATTCCACGAGCAACACATTCAGAACTAGAATATTTGTTGAGCAGCATATATCATTCAGTGGAATAAAATTTAAACAAACAGAAAATGGTTTCTTTTTAGTTTTTTACTGTTGCTTTACGTTTGAACCCTGACGAGTCTTTGCTTGTATTTCACCATATCAAAATAAAATTCAAACAATTAACGAAAGTTTTGCAAACATTTTTCTCTTATAGCGTTTGCCCAATGTTTAGTTATGTATTATTATTCTACTAGTTACTAATTCAGAACTGAAATATTTGTTGAGTAACATGTTGGTACCATTCAGTAGAATAAAATTTAAACAAACAACATTGTCTTTTAGTTCTCTTCTATTATTTTGCTTTGAACGCTAACCAAGTTCTTCTTCACCATATTCTTTTAAGCAATCCCTAGAATAAAATTCAAACAAATAACAAATGTTTTCCTGACACTTTACTCTTGCCTAATTACTAGTTTTGGGACCTTCTTCTACGACCAACAAATTTGTGCAGGCCAAGCTTTTCCCTACTTTTTCACCATATTCTTGCGACCAAGAAATTCAGAATTCTTCATCATCATCGGGTTTCGAACAGTTGGTCAACTTCTAGCACGTTTCTTCTCAACAACTTTGTCTACAACTGACTAACTGTTGTCCAATAGTTATTCAACAGTGTTTGCTAAGTGCGTTCTCGCAACAATGAAATAAGTAATACATTTTTTGCGAGTACTTTTTCTTTGGCGATTATAACTATTGCTGTTAATCTATTATTTAATCTTATTTTATAACCAACAAATCCAGAATTGTGATGATTGTTGATCTACAAAATCCTACCATCCACTAAATTCAAATTTTACTGTTGTTTTGTATTTAATCGCCGACAAGTTTTTTGCTATAATTTTACCATGTTCTGTAAACTACAAATATTTGTGTTAATATTCAGTGCACTCGCTACAATAAAATTTAACAAACAATTAACGAATGTTTTTCGATCACTTTTACGAGCAACAAATTAAAACTGAAATATTTGTTGAGCAAGAAATTCAACGGCAAATGTTTTTTTTTTGTTTTGCGTTTGAACGCTGACAAGTGATACATTCAGAATTTGGAACATTTGATTGCGCAAAAAATTCAGTACATTCGTTAGAATAACCATCTTCGGTAAACACCAAACTAATTCAGAACATTTGCTAGATTAAAATTCGAAAAACAGTAACATCAACCTTGTTGTAGGTTGTAGATTTGCTTTTGACAAAATTTTTGATATTAGTTCAACCTTGTTCAGCGGGCAACAAATTCAGAACTTTGTTGTCAAAAAATTACGTGATATAAAATAGAAAGCATTTTTAAAATTCTTACGCGTAGGTATATACAAAATGTATTAAAATCAAGAGAAAAAATCACAATTTTTTTGTAAACCAATATAAAAAATTG
Organism: Abscondita cerata; assembly: GCA_030710515.1. Taxonomy (NCBI): domain Eukaryota; kingdom Metazoa; phylum Arthropoda; class Insecta; order Coleoptera; family Lampyridae; genus Abscondita; species Abscondita cerata. Next base: position 80,805 of record JALBCR010001810.1, on the reverse strand, counting down.
TCGTTACTATAAACATTTAACAACACATAACAATATGTATACTTAATCTAACGGACGGAGATAAAGCAGACCTTTTCAATTAATTAATTACACTATAATACAGTCGATATCATTTAGGCACTTTTTCAAGTCATTTGTACGTCAATTTTTATAAGAGAATATTTGGACTGACTTTCGCTAAAAAATACTAAGCTTAGCTGCTTGATACATAATTTCAGATCATTTAAGTGCTAGGTGCTAGCAAAAGAATAAATTATAGACTATTAATAATAGTGTCCCAGTGATCCCCAAACTAAATTGCAGTCGATTTCCAGTATTGCACTCATCTTCAATACAATAACACTCTTCCCAGTACACGCCGTTTTCGTACACACCCCAATTACATACGCCCGTTACACCATTTTCAGCAACCGATGCACAACGTCTAATCACTTGTCTCCATCTTCCGTCCCCTAAAAAACGATAAATATGCGTATTTTAACCGATAAAAAATACGCGAGTCTTACATATAAACCCAATAGGACCCTGTTGTGTTACTTTCATACAAAAAGAACCAGGCATATGACTTTCTTCACTGTTACAATCAACAGCTATATGTGCCAACTTATCAAATTTAGCGTAAGCGCCACAATTATCTTCGCCTTTGGGATCTTGTCCCGAACTGCATTGAAAACATCTTATTGCTTCACCTATAAAGACAACTCATGAATTGACCACACCTTGTTCGTTTACGATACAGAACACGAAAATTATTGTTTACTTACCAATTGTAGATAATGAGACTATTATCAAACATGCGAAGTAAAGATATCTCTTCATTTTTGTTACACTTATTTAAAAACCTTATCGAAGTTCCGAACTGTGAGATCATAACAACAACGTTACCTGTTCATTAATAACATAATTTTTTTCTTTTTCTTTCTAATTGTTCCGAGGGTCTACTTTTCTCGCTTTTTTTATAGGGAAATTTGATGTTGCGCATTCACACTGTTTTACAATAACATGGCGCTAAAAACGAAATCGCCATTTTATTTTCCCGAATCCATTTTATTTTATTAGTATTTTGCAAGAAAGAGTTTGAAACACAACTACAAATAAATATACGAATAACACCATACATTAATGGCTCCTTTAAAAACAGATTACATTTTCTTATGTTTTTGCTTTCACTACTTTTATTAATTATTGATTTTCCGTGTCTTTGACGCCTGAGTTTAGACCACCAACCTTACGCGTACTTTTAAAACTTCGTAGTGGATTTACGACTTGAAATACAAATGAAATTTAACGGTTCTTAAACAATTTTTGCTAATTAAGGGGTTAATTAACGATCAACTTCAACACTGTCTTAAAATAAAAGTCAGTGGAGAATTTAAAATTAGGTTTTTGTTAGCTTAAACAATCATGTAATTATGTAATTATATACATTGAAATTCAAATCTGGCGATGGAAATTTTAAAATTTAACAAATAGTCTTTTCAATTTAAAAAAAATTAAAAATAAAACAAGATATGTAGGGGAACAGATGGCAAAACGGCATCTTTAAGGAAATTCCTTTATTTTTAAGAGAACTAAAACTTTATTAATAAACAAAAGTAACAATTCTTCTTGTTAGATTAAAAAATAAAAATTAAAACAACGCTTTTGGTCCATACTACCCGAACGTGAAGGTAAAATGGCACCAGTGAGAAGGCAAAATGGACCCTAGGAAAATATCTAACTTTGGCAGTTTTCACAGGCAAAAACAGTAGCCTCGTCCTCATCTTCGACGGCAGCTCAAGAACAGTGTTCCCATTTCTTTCATTGAGAACACTGAATCCAACCTTCGTGAGACTCTGAATATAAATATTTGCAATATAAACAGTCTACGTTACTATTTTCATCAGAAGAATCCTGATTAACATTTAAGTCGTTGGTAACAGGCTTTTTGGTTTTCCCTTTAATATCCTCTTGCTTGCCGCGGGGTTATCAAAATCAATTGTTTTCTTAACTTGTTTTGCATTAACCTGTGAAGTTTACAATTCTTTACAATACGGCGATGAGGTAATAACAGCAGTTTTAACCCTTTTTTTGTTTCGTTTTTGGTACTGCTATGATTTGTGCAGGTGATACAAGAAAACTTCATAATGTCGAGGCTGCTAAGTGATTCGTCATCAGATTCCTTTCCATCATGTTGTCTCGAAACGAAATTTTCTGGAGGTAACGATTTTGAACTACATAGGTGAGGTTTTTCTACGATATTTTCTTCTTCCTGACGATCAATATTCGTTGCGTCTGCTGCTATAAAATTGGCTTCTGTAAAAATGTCACGGTCAGATGTCCATATTTGTGTTGCCCGACAAGCATTATGTGCTGTCGGAATAGTAGCAGCTTTATCACATACATTGTTTGCAAGTTCTGCTAGGTTAGTTTCTTTGCAGCATCTGTTTAATATGCAGAAAACAGTTTCATAAAGCCCACATCTAGCAGTTGAAGACGTTGAGGTGCAATGTGTACCTACGGTCCTATATGTCTCACAGACCACTAGACACACAAGAGAATGATGCCTAGTGACGTGAAAACACTTTTAACACCGTAAGTAGGCGGGTTATTATGACGAAACTGGTTGAACAAAATATACCGCTATATCTCCAGGCTGTCATTTCTGATTATCTGATCGATAGGAAAGCTACATTTAAGAAGCCAAAAGAGTCCACGACAGCTTTCGTGGTAGAGGCGGGGGTACCACAAGGTTTGGTTCTTGGGCCTCTACTATGGAATGTTGCCTACGAGTCAGTGCTGAGTATACCCCTACCGAAGGGATGCGAACTGTTCGCATTTGCAAATGACCTCACTCTTGTTTCTTCGGATAGAGATTATTCGGTGCTGGTGGAAAGGACACGGGAGGCGGTTGATACTATTGAGGGTTGAATGAAAGCAAGCGGTCTTCAGCTAGTTGGAAAAAAAATCAAAGTAGCTATAATATCGAGTAGAAGAAGAGTACACCAAACACATTAATTAAATTAGGAGACTGTAACATAAAAATAAAAAGGAAATTAAGATCTTAGGAGTGCTAATCGACAACAACTTAACTTTTGTTAAACACATAAGGGAACAAATTAACGAAGGAATGAAAATAGCTCAACTTTTAGAAGGAATGATGGTAAACCTCCGACGGCCAAAGGAAACCAAGAAGAGATTGATTTGTGCTGCGGTTACTAATGTTGTTACATAAACGTCTCGAATCTGGGAACAAGCGCTAAAATATGCAAACGTCAACAAATTATTGTTGGCTTTTCAGAGGTCTTTGGCGATCCGTGTGGCGTCTACTTATCGCACAGTGCCGACAGACAAAGTATTGACTATACCGTCCATGATTCCGTTGAATATCCTGATAATAGAAAAGGTTAGGGGGATACCTAAGAAGGAAATACTCGACTTGTGGCATCAAACATGGCACAATAAGCAAGGATGGACGCGTCGCCTTATTAAGGATCTAAAAACTTGGGTTACGCGGAAGCATGGTTGACGTAGGATACTTTTTAACCCAGTTTCTTACGGGCCACGGAGAAAATGCGGAATACCTTCATAAGATAGGAAAAAGAGCAAACGTAAGATGACCGGACTGTAACGAAACCGATGATCGAGAACACGCGTTTAGATGCGACCGTTGGGAACGTGCCAGACACATGAAGATGGAGAAATAACGCCGGATAATGTTATCGAGAAAATGTTGTATAGCAAGGGTAACTGGAACTAAGTAGAAAAATTTATTACGTTAGTGATTAATAACAGAGAATCAGAAAGTTGTAACTTAAGGTTTTTATTGTTGGAGTTGTTGTTTGTTACTAATTATTGTACCTCTTTGTCTATGTAAAAAAAAAGCAATATAAATAAATGTATAGATCTACCCAGTGTCAGGCAAAAGTGGACGTAAGCCTTACGGTATTCCTACTTTTGTCTGGCAATGTAAGAAGATACTGGGATTCATGGGGACCACTTGAGCAGGTCTAGACCAGCCAACGCCCCCCAAAAAGAACCAAGTTAATTGCATCTAAATTTTTGGTGTAGCTGAAGTGCCTTTTTTTCCTTTTTTAAGGCACACTAAATTAAAATGATAATGACTTTGAAAGATATATAAAAATCTCTGATAGATATTCAACAAAAACGGAAATATATTGCCTCTTATTGGTTCCATGGTAATAACTGGTATATTTTTCAATGTTTCCCGTCTGATAAGTCGCTTATATTGCAGCAACTGTCATGGAAGCAACTTTTATAAAGAAATCCATTCAGTAAACGGTTTCTAAGAAATAATTTCTTGTTCATGTTCATGTTCAAAAAATTCCTTTCACGATTTGTTTTGATTTAGGACAATTTTGGGCAAATCATTTGGGGTACCATCACTAAATCTACGGAAGAAAATATGCGAAAAGCATAATACAACATTGCTCCTCGTACATTAAGAAATCATCTGAAGAATGGAACATCTTCAAAATCACTCGGATCAGTTACGACCCTAGATCGGATTTGCAGAGTTAAGGTTTCTTGGCTCCTAAATTCTTAAGACGATGTGTTTAATCATTCGTTGATAAAAGAGAAAGTGCAAATAAATTTTCCCCAAACAAAAATGTTGCAGAAAGGAAGAGGTACAGATTGTTCATCCAAATATATCTCACAGAAAAGCCCAAAACATGAAATCGGCTAGGGTTCAGAAGTTAAACCTATTGTGGAAGATTATTTAATGAAACTAGGTAATCTTTTTACGAAGACATTATTGGAGAATTGCCCAAAAAAAATTACGTATAGCCGAAAAGAGATTCCGATTGGTTCGGCATCACCAGCAGAGTGTTATTGCAATGACCCAAGAACACGTCGAGAACGTACTAAGTAACTATCGTAGCATCTGGGAATACAATGAAACCAACTTTTTCCGATGGGCTTCCTACTGGTTTGGTTATTTATATGACCACTAAAGGGAGTATTGGTTCGCTGATAATGATAGCTTAGCTATTGAAACACGTGTCCGAGTATAGTTTTTTGGTGCAGTTTTTTTGGTGTTTTCTCTTTGTTACTAAAGGAAGCATGACAACAGAAATGTTAGCAAACCATTTCTGAAGATTCATGTCACCTCCTACAGTAATGTTGATTTTTTATGAATTACCTCCTTCGTTTACAAGCCTAAATAATTAGGTATCTACTTGTTACTCTTACGTAGTAACACAACACATAAATTACAATCAACGGATAAGACTTCATTCATTATTGAGATCAAAAAACTGGGAAACCCATTTAAACAAAGCAAGATTTTCAGACATATTCACTCCTGTTTGAGGACGGTCAATGTCTATAGCCAACATATTCAGTGGTTTTTGAACGATTGAGATCTACATGAATATTCTTTCTGACTACGTTTACGCACCCATTCTCCTTACGCAACAACTGTTGCCAACTGCTAAAATCCAGGCAGCAATGCAGTAAATTCAAATAGCAACAGAAGAAGTCTAAGAGTCAACAAGAGAAATCTAGAGATTGAGGAATGAAATTCGGAAAATGGATATCGGAAGAAGAACAACAAATTGTTTCGATATAAAATTCCCAATGGTAGGATACTAAGGATGTATTGATAACACCCAATATCGAAACATCAAAGAAAACCACAGTACGAAAGAAATCATTAAATAGTAAAGCGCAAGAGGTTACCAAGGATCTCTTTGAAGTGAGAGACGACACTAAGAAGAACTCCAAAAAAGAACAACCGGATCATGTAAAGAAAGGAAGAAACCAACATGGAGCCATCCACTTTGGCACAAATTCCAATACAGAAAGTTGGTTTTGTAAGTTATGTGAGTCTTAATTCACAGCTGATATGTTTCATCTCAGGGCTCACATCCGAAAAAGTGTTTGTTTGCCTCGACTGTGAAGAAAAAAATATAGACCGGAAGGGGGGCCATATTACCCTCACATCTTCAAAATAAATGTAAAAACTATCTAACAAGTGACAAAAATTGAACTATTTTGTCATCGACTCATATACTCACTTTATACATGAAAATTAGCAAAATACATTTTTACTGGAAAACTTCTTCGTTTTCAAACATTCACATGTTTGTTTGTACAGGGTTTCTATAAATGATCAAGTGAGTGTTTAAAAAATGCAAATTTGCCGCTTAAACTGATAATGAATTTAATTATGCTAATGTTATCATCTGTCAGTTATTTCATCGTTCCGTTGTAATTATTATCCCTGGTTGTAATTGCGTGCTGTTCATCGTTTGTCGTTAACTTTGTTCATTTAATGGCCAACTTGATGAGACAACCATTTATAGAAACCCTGTGCTTTTTTCATATAATATGTACAAACCAATCATTTTATCCTATTTGTACTTTTTTTATTTAGTCCATAAGGCATCTAACTAAAGTTATTAAAAATAAACATTTATTTTATAGGTGCAGATACATACAAAATTGGTGAATCAATTTTCAAAATGCTTTTGTTATCCTTTAATTGAATCGAATTAAATGCAACTACTAAGGTTTTTATTATGCGTTATTAGATGTCAACAGATAAATTAAAAAGTAAATAATTTTTCGGCATTTTTATCAAAGACAAACAAGTTCTTGAATATTTATCAAAATTACATACATTTTTCTCATTACTACATATGGAAAACAATGCAATATGTTTAATGCTTTATGCCATTTTATGGAAAATGTGATTAAATCATTTCTAAAATATTTAATGTTCCTACTGAACGTTATGAAAATACTTTCAATCTAAACTAACAATATTTTCAAGAGTAATTTTGCAAGTTTTTTGCAAAATATTTTTTTATAGGTACTTTAAGCCGTTTTTGTGAATGGTGTTTTAACGCAAAAATGTTTGATACTACTGGACAATTTTATTCCAAAGTTATGGAAATGAAAATGAAAATAGACGTGTTACTAATGACCTCAAGGCACATACAATTTTAAAAATTAAAGATTCAAGATTTTTTCTCAAAATGGCGGACATAGGTATATTGAAAGTTGAATAACTACCACCAGCGGATTTAGAGGGGGGCTAAGGGCTCTAGCCCCCCAAAATATTTCCTTCTCAAAAAAAATGTTTACTAGTTAAAAGTTTAAAAATTGAAATTTATTGTATGTGATTCGAGATGTAACGCATAAGAGAAAAATATGTAATATTCTCATGGCAGGGAAATTTTTAATTGTGCAGTTGCATTCCGCTGACTTATTGTTGGACAGCGACGTAACTAGTCAATTTTGGCCCTCCCGCAAAACTTAATTGGGGGCCCTATTTGAAAGTTAGACTTATATAAATTCTTCATGCTTCTACAATACGTAAAGTTTAGTATTTATTCTTAATGCGGAAGGGTAGTTTAGAAATTTTTCTTAGTATTTTAATATAACTTAACTACTTAAGTACAATAACTATTTGAATAATACCTTGCAAAAACATCCCTTTCCCTTTTTTTATTATACATTCAAAACGCTTTAACGCTCGAGTTATTCACTATTGTAAAAGTATTTATACTTTTACCGACTTTTTCTGGAAAAACATTCAAACGCAAATTTATGACTAAAGAGGATTAAGAGAATAAACCTTTAGTTTGCAGGTGCAGTAGGATTATATGATGTTTTAAAATCTTTTACTATTAATCGCTATATTACTATGATTTATGATGTTCTTTATTATTCTTTAACATAAAATTTACCGCGTCCAAAAAATTTTTCTGCTTAATTTTGCTATTTTTGGAAGCAAATATGAAAGGATGGCGCATTGTCGATTATTAACGTGTTGGTGTGGTAGTGGTAGTTTGCCTCTTGTTTGCGCCTGTTGTTCCTTTTATCAATTACAAATTAAAAAAGAATTCGTTTAGTGATTAGTTGTCAATTGTTCATTATTAGTTGGAGTAGTTTAGTTGAGTAGTTCGAATATGTCGCAAAAAAGAAGCAACAATATATTTCAAATTTTTTAAAAGAACGAGGGTAGAAGATTTAATAATCGGTATGTAGGACATTTAACTTTATCACTTATTTATAACATTAACTCTAACTCGATACTATTTATTTTACATTACGTGATTCTTACTGTCTGCTGTAAAAATCAACATATTTTCAAATAATTGCCAAAAGTTATGAAATACTGTTTATCGAAATTGCATAAAAATCAACTACACTATTAAATACTATAATAAACATAACATGATAACATTGTGCATCCATACAAAAAGTTAAATGATCTTTGTTTTATTTATCATTTAATTACATATGCGTCTCAAATAATAGACTGTTTACGTTTGTTTTAATGCCATTTATAGAAAACTTGCTAAAATTATAATTTATAATTATATTCGCATTCGACAATATTATGAATACATGGATGCAACACATAAATCTTAGTGTACATACAAAAGTGGTTAGGTTAACATTAATTTTCTGATATAGCGTTCTTTCTTATTTTAAATAAATTAAAAAGTAGAATCCTAAAAAAAATCTCTTACAATAAATACTTTTCGGAATTATTATTTCTTTCTAAATAAGCAAAAACGGGTAAATCCTAGATTCGTTTTTTCTGTAGGTATATGTTAAATCTTACACATTTATACTTCTACAAATCACATATTTTTTAAGTTAATATTAAATTTAAAGCATATATACTCAACATTATTTCAGAATCGAATGATACAGAAGATGTAGTCGATGTAGAGACAATGAGTACTTCGAATAATTCAAATGAATTGGAGCCTAGTACTAGCAAAACAAACGCTGTATCTGTGACTGCCATACCCCATCATGATATTGGCACTGTTGTTGGCAAGTTGCTAACTGATGAAGAGAAGTATAATATCCTGAAAGGGAAATGGACACCACCATTGCATTTTGAATTCCCATGTAACACTGAAAGTGGACAAACCAGGAAATTTCAAGAAAAATGGTTTCAAGAATATTCTTGGTTAGAATACAGCGTGGCTTTGGGAGGGGCATTTTGCAAACCTTGTGTTCTTTTTGGACCTAAAGAAAGCGGAACTAAACATAAAGTTTCTCTTGGAGCTTTAGTAACTCTACCTCTAAATAAATATAAAAATCCTTGGAAACTTTCCAAAAACATGAATGTACAGATTACCATAAAATGGCTGTTGTTAGAAGCGCTGGTTTTCATCGTACATATGAACGACCAAGTGAATCCATAAAAATTATTTTGGACACCGAAAAAGGAAAATTATTGAAAATAATAGAAAAGGCTTATACCTATTGTAAAGACAATTATTCTTTGTGGTCGTCAAAACATTGCCCTCAGAGGTCATCGTGATGACGGTGAACTTGACTATATTGATCAGACATCGCAAAGCAATTTTAGAGCGTTACTTAAATTTCGCATCGAATCTGGTGACACCGATCTTCAGAATCATATTGATACAGCTCCGAAAAATTCTACTTTTTGAGTAAAATACACAAAATGAAATTATTAGTTGTTGTTATTCCATAATTACAAGAAAAATATTGATGGAAGTTAAGAAAGCTAAGCTGTTTTCAATTTTAGTTGATGAAACGACTGATGTGAGTACAGTAGAACAAGTAAGCTTATTTATTAGATATTTTGATGCCGATGTAGCCCAAATCAAAGAAAAATTTCTTTGTTTTGTTCCCACAGAAGAGACAACTGGAGAAGCGTTAACTACATTAATACTAAACACACTAGAGACTTTTAATTTAAATTTAGATAGTATACGGGGGCAAGGTTATGATGGATGTTCTAACATGTCCGGGAAATTTAAAGGTGTTCAAGTTCGTCTTAAACAATTGCAACCATTAGCAGTTTACATTCACTGTGCTTCACACAAACTAAATCTTGCAATATCAAACGCTTGCAAAATTCAAAACGTAAGGAACATGATGGGTACTATTAAAAGTGTAACCAACTTTCTACAGGATTCAAGTAAGCGATCCGCTTTATTGAAAAAATTATTCTAGAGACAGATACAACAGAAAAGCGCCACAAATTAAAATCTCTTTGCGATACAAGATGGATAGAGCGACATGATGCATTACTACAATTTCTGGAAATGTTTGACGTAATAGTACAATTTTTGGAAAATGTAGATGATTCCACCTCAAATGTGAATTCAGCAAGCCTTTTAACTTCTATTATGCAGTTTGATTTCATTATAACCTTGACGATAGTTTCGGCTGTTTTTCAGTTAACATTACCGTTAGCAAAAGATTTGCAGTCTGTTTCTATGGATCTAAGAAAGTGCTATGAATTAGTGAATAGCATCATTCAGTGTTTGAAAAATTATAGAAAGTATGAACCGCAAGGTGAATTTGAATATGACTTTATCTACAATCAAACAATTCAAGTTGCTGAATCTTTTAATGTACCAATTGTAAGACCAAGAATTTCAAATGTTCAGAGAAACCGTTCAAACATACTGACTGACAATGTCAAAGAACATTACAGATTAAATCTTTATATACCTTTTCTCGATCACATCAGCACCGAACTCAAAAGTCGCTTTTCAAAAGAAGGACATGAAAATATTATAAATTTGTTTGATCTCGTTCCCAATAACATTACGGAAGTTACAGACATAGGGTATATCGTAGAATCTGCTAAAATCTATAACATAGATTTACCATCGCCTGCTTCGTTACGAGGAGAGTTGCACCTATATAGACAATTTTGGAAGCAACAGAAATCACACCCAACCACTCCGGCGGAAGCGTTTCTAGAAACACCTGACTTGTTTCCAAATACTAAAACTATACTAAAAATATTGTGCACGATACCTGTTACTACAGCTTCTGTAGAAAAAAGTTTTTCTGGTTTGAAGTTAATTAAAACATATTTAAGATCCACTATGGGCGCAGAGAGATTGAATGGTTTAGCGTCTTTGTACATTCATGATAAAATCCCAATCTCTCCTGAAGAAGTGATTAACGAATATGCTAAGGTTTCTCCGAGACGTTTAGAACTATTGTAAAATACTTATTATTAGTAAAAACGTTCCTACAGGCAATTGCATTTTTACTTTGAGCCCCCCCCCTAAAGAAAATCCTAGATCCGCCGCTGATAACTACTACTTCTACTGGACGATTGTTTTCCAAAGTTCTACAAACAGAAATGAAAATGACTTCAAGCCACATAAAATTTTCAAAAACTAAAGTTTCAAGATTTTTTTCCAAAATGGCGGACATAGGTATATTGAAAGTTGATTAACTACTATTTCTACTGGACGATTTTTTTCCAAAGTTCTGGAAACAGAAATGAAACTGACCTCAACCACATAAAATTTTCAACAACCAAAGTTTAAAGATTTTTTCCCAAAATGGCGAACAAATAGGTATTGAAAGTTTAATAACTACTACTACTGGACGATTTTATTCCAAAGTTATGGAATCGGAAATGAAAATAGACGTGTTACTGATGACCTCAAGGCACATAAAATTTTCAAAAATTAAAGTTTTAACATTTTTTTCCAAAATGGCGGGCATATACTACTGGATGATTTTTTTCCAAAGTTATAGAAACAGAAATAAAAATAGACGTGTTACTGATGATATCAAGGCTCATAAAAATTTTCAAAATTTTTTTTCCCCAAATTGCAGACATATATTAAAAGTTAAATGACTACTGGATGATTCTTTTCCAAAGTTATGGACACGGAAATGAAAATAGTATCTTACGATATAAGATCCAAAAGAAGTTCATCAGAAAGGATTAAAGAAAATGGAAAATCGAGACGCGAGAGGTAAGTGTGTGCTAGACAAGCTCGAGATGCTAAAAGGAGAGAACTTACTTACAGTGAATATAAGAAAATTAAAACTTTTCAGATAAAGATACAACATTGGCCTTTAGAAGAAATTATATAGCAAGTTACGAATCTGTTGAGACGGGAGAGAAGACACTTCACGTCTTACCCATTTTATTAAAGAAGAAAAAGAAAGAAACCAACTGGACGTTTCGAATATAATCCATTATTTTCAAAAAAGGAACAGGGTGGTGCTAAGAAACTAATAATGGCAATTCCAGTTCGGTTAAAAGAATGAGTTGATCTGAAGAATGTGTAATTATTATTCTTCGTTTTAAAGTGCTGAAAAAATTCTGGATGAAAAGACTACCTCATATTATTACCAGCGACCGACACTTCTTGACACCGAATGTAAGTACTACTTTTTCAAAAGGATGGTAGAAAAATTCTCCAGTGGGATCAAATAATATGTCAAAATAGGTTAAAAAAAGCAGCAGAATCAATAGGTCTTAATGCAACATGCAAGTAAATTTCGAATCTTTCATTGCGGTCAACGGCTACATCCCATTTAGCCAAAAAGGAGCCAGAGAAACCCAGTCAACAAAAATAAGTAGACATTCTGGTGTTACATCAATCACATTGTGTCTACAACTTGATAGCCAGCACCATTTTGACATTGTAAATAAACTTTGAGAAAAAGGTGAAGAGGAAGTATTTGGGTCAACCATCTACTGAAACACGATCTCAAGCTGCTGCTAATCCTTACATTGTTTATCAAAATTGTGTATTTAACTGTAATTCATTCTTGGATTGAACTTCTCACTTATTTTGAGATTTTCCTATTTTATACTCCGATCAAAACGGCAGCGGGACGATTTCCGGAAAGCATCACGTTGGTGATTTTCAGAAATCATTCTCCTACTTTCTGAAAATCACTAGCTACAATAATGTCCTTGAAATCACTCTGTTGGTAGATAAGACAAAAATATTACAATCATATTGGCTCGCATTACGTGAAATGTGATTTTCGATCGAAAAGTGGCAGAACGGATTTCGAAAAATAGAAAACTCAACCAGTCTCGATTTTCTAACTTTTCATCTCAATCCGTTACTAATATTTTTTAAATTCTTTGCGAAATAACCAACAAAAAATCGTTACTTCTGTTTTTATTTTATTTAAAATGAAAAAGTATAAAACGGACGGATTTGATAATATCAACAGAGATTCTTTACATTTAATTAATACTACCCCAAATCAATACTTAAAATCTATATCTAATAGTGCTGTATATCAACAAAAAAATACTTTTAACAACTACCACTAAGCCTGCGCTTCTTCATTCTTTGTACATTTACATATAATCAGTTCAAAAATAAGGCCCCACGTAGAGAAAGTGGTTAAAAAATTCTCAAAAATAGCGGAACCACAGCCAAAGGCTGCAGCCACCAGATCAATGATATTCGATTAGAAGAGTTGCAACCATCCTTGCTGTTGCATGTGCAGTATTCCATAAATATATTGTAGGTACCAGTGCGCATCAAACAGAACCTTTCATCCCCTTCAATTCCTGGTTCTCCCAAAAAGGCACAGCTTCGAAAATACTTCCAAACACCGTTTACTAAAAACCAATTGATTAATAAAAGCAACCCCGCCGGTGTTTAATCCACCAACCTTTTTGCCTAATCTTTCTGCAAAGTGTCGCCTCCATGCCCACCAAAAATTTCGATTTAAAGTCCGGACAAAACGTCATCGAAAACGTGCGATTGTCGAATGGGTCAGCACATCTTGGGTCGATGTCGGAACGACAATCCCAACACTTAATCGAGTACGCTTTGAAAAGAAAAATGGGTGTAACTTAACCTACAAAACGACGATTTATTTTTCTTACCTGTTTGAACAATCACCAGCACAACTAAAACTACGCTTAAAATTAAAAACTTTAAATTAAAATTCATTTTTATCTACATTAATGTTAAATTAAGTGAAAAATGTTTATGTTTTGATCGTGCATGAAGAAACGGTCGTCTGACGTAAACATCACGTGGTCAATTAAATACCGTACGTTAGTCACCGAGGTGTGGTTTTGGGACGATACAGGATGGTGCGCATTTGAACGCCGCAGTATACATCGACCATTAATAAAATAACGAAAGTCAACAAAAATCTAAAATTGATAAAATTCAAAAATACTTATACAAGGTGATGCGATTAAAACTAAAATACTAAACAATTTTAAAAAACCAGTTGTTAAAAAAAATTAAATTTAATTAATTAGCTTAGCTTTAACCATAACTTCTTAAACGCAAATTTTAGTAATGAAAAATTCTTTACGCGCGTAAATTCTTACAGCGATTTATTCCTTCCCTATAATCTCAATTTTAAAATCAAAATTTTTTTCTAAATTTATATTCATCGAATTTACTCCATTTTTATTTATTAAATTTATCATTTTCTTCTTTATTTCAATCCATACATTTTATTTTATTACTCCACATTTTCTTTGATTTAATTGTTAATTTATTTCTTATGTCCACCTGCGTACACGTTCTTATTTTGGTTAAATTTCTTCCACTATTTAATTTATTTTTATTTGAGTTTTTTAATTTTTTCGACATTTTATATCGTGTTTTTAAGTTTTTTATTGTTACTGTGTCATGTCATACATTTCACAATATATTGCCGAATTTTTTAATTTTTCTTGTTATCATTCATTTGCCCATCTACCAGTACTTTCATAATTTTTTTCAATTTTTTCAACGTTTTAATTTATTTTTGCTTTTAGTTTACTATTGTTACCTTTGTCAAGTCATATATTTCAGCATTTTCTTTAATTTTTTATGTTATCATTCATTGGCCCTTCCGCCATTATTTTCATATTTGTTTTCAATTTCTTCTACGTTTTATTTACTTTTTTCTTTTTAGGTTTCCATATTGATTTCACTTTCCATTTTATCATGAATGTGGTCCACCTGCGTTTAGTTTCTTATTTTTGTTAAATTTCTTCCACGATTTAATTTATTTTTTCTTTATATTTAAGTTTTTCAGTTTTAAATCCACCGTTACTTTCTATTTATTAAAATTTGTTTGAGGTTTTATTTTAATCTTCCTTTTGGTTTTCCATCGTTACCTATTTCATTTTATATTATATTTACACAATATTTATTCATTTTCCATAATATTAATTTTTTCATATTTTTTAAAAATTTTTCTGCGTTTTATTAATTTTTCTTTATTTCCAATCACATACTTTTCATTTATTTTTTGGGATTTCCTTTCATTTCAGTTTTTTAACTTTTTAGCGCATATGTCAATAATATTATTATTATTATTATTATATTATTAACTAATAGTTATTTTAATTGTTTTTAATTTTTTCTACGTTTTATTTTTTTTTTGTTTTACAGTTTTTCAGATTTTTATTTTATATTATTTTTTTGTATTTCCTTTCATTTTTGTTTACAGCTTTTTTTATTGACAGTGTCATCTACCTTACTTATAATTCTATTTCTTTTACGATTTATTTAATTTTTCTTCACAGTTATACCGATTTTCTTATTTAATAGTCTTTTTTTAGCATTTTGTTCGTTTCTGTTCTTAATTTTCCATATTATCATTATTATTTTTTCTAGGTTTTATTTTGTTTTTAATTTTTAGTTTTCTTTCTTTTTATTTCATGTCATACATACGTACTATTTTCCCGCATTTCCATGTACGGTACTTTCATATTTCTTATATTTCTTCTCCGTTTTATTTGTCACTGATTTATCTTCTTTTATTTGATGTGATAAGCTCGTACTATTCTTTTGTGTTTCCTTTCATTTATTTTATGATCCACGTGTGCATCTAAGGTTACTTTCATATTTTTTTTCTATTTCTTCTATGTTGATTTTATTTTTGCTTCACAGTTTTCCAGATTTTCTTATTTATTATTTTGTTGCAGCATTTATTTTCACTTCAGTTTCTAATTTTCAATTTATCATTGATGTAATCTAGTTTACTTTGAATTATTTTCCAATTTAATTTCATTTTAATTTTCTATATTTCCATTATGCGTTTATTGACAGTTACTTTTATTTTTTTGTTTTACTATTTCTTCAACGTTTTACTTTATTTTTACTACAGAATTTAGTAAATTTTCTTATTTCACATAATTTTTTTCAGCATTTTACTTTCATTTTAGTTTTTAATTTTTGTTTTTTTATCATTAATAATGTCATCTAACTTTAAATATTTTTTTAATTTTTTGACGCGGATACATTTACGGTTACTGTCATATTTTTTTCTATTTCTTCTAAGTTTTATTTTATTTTTGCATCACAGTTATCGAAATTTTCTTATCTCAAATTATTTTTTATATTTATTTTCATTCCTGTTTTAATTTTCTATTTTATTATTGATATTGTCATCTACCTTACTTTCAATTTTCTTTTAATTTCTTCAAGGTATTATTGTGTTTCTTATTTTCAGTTTTGCATTTTTTCATATTTCATGTGATACATTCTGTGTTTTTTTTTGCATTTCCTTTCATCTCCGTTTTATTTTTTTTTTTGTTTTACAGTTTTCCAGAGTTTCTTATTTAGTATTATTTTTAATTTTTATTTTGTCATTGATAAGTCATTTGGCTTGCTTTCCGTTTTTTTCAATTTCTTCTGCCTTATTTTTTTTTTTTGATTTTAGTTTTCCATTTTTTTTTTGATTTTTAGATTTTTCCATTTTTCCTATTTTATGTTGCCATATAACTTACTTAAATTTTTTTCATTTTTACGTAGTTTTTATATTTGTTTATAGCTTTCTTTTTGATTTTCCATTCTTTCCTATTTCATGTCATATATTGTAATTTTTTTTTTTATTAATTGTAATTTTCTTTTATAGTTGACTTATACTTTTTTTCCATTTCTTTGACCTTATTTCAGTTTTTATTTTCCAGTTTTCATTTTCATGATTCATCTAACTCTCTTTCCACTTTTTTCCAATTTCTTATCCTTTTATTTTGCTTTCGATTTACAGTTTTCCATTATTTCTTATTTCATATCATACTTTGGTCCTATTCTTTTTCAGTTTCTTTCATTTCAGGTATAATTTTTCATTTATGTGTACATCTACAGTTAATTTCATATTTTTTTCTATTTTTAGACGTTCTATTTTATTTTTGCTTCGCAATTTTCCAGGTTTCATATTATTTTTTTCAGCATATTCTTTCATTTTAGTTTTTAATTTTTTATTTTATCATTGATAAGTCATCTATGTTTTCTTTTTTTTTATTTTTAGTTTTCCATCTTTTCTTATTTTATGTGATAAATTTCTACTATTTGTTGCTTTTCCTTTTAATTTCAAATTTAATTTTTATTTCATAATTCATGTCTACATTTTTGGTTACTTACATACTTTTTGCTATATTTTCTACGTTTTAGTTTATTTTTTCTTTGCAAAGTTTGTTATATTTTATTCTTATTTAGTTTTTAATTTGCCACTTTATCTTTAATAATATTATCTAGGTTACATTCAATTTTTTTTTGAGTTATTCTACATTTTACATTTATTTTATTTTTGCTTTACAGTTTACCAGATTTTCTTATTTCATTTTGTTTTTCAGAATTTGTTTTTATTTAAATTTTAATTTTCATTTTATCATTCATGTTTCCATCTATGGTTACTTTCATATATTTTTCAATTTCTTCTACGTTTTATTTTTATTTCATAGTTATATTTCTATTTTTAATATATTTAATTACCCGTATTTTCTTTTATTGCAGGTTTTTACTTTTTATTTTATTATTCATATGTCCATGTATGTCAACTCTATATATTTTTCCAATTTCTTCAACGTTTTATTTTATTTTTCCAATCAGTTTTCCAGATTTTCCTGTTTCCGTCCGCATATTTTACTTTATTGTTTTTTCGGTTTCTTCCTCTTTCATTTTAAATTTGTTATTTATTATGTCAATCATTTTATTCTAGCTTTTCAATTTTCCTAAATTTATAATAAAATTGGCATTAAACTTTTAAACACATAGTAGAGTAAAGTGCCCTAATATCGGATACTTTTTTTTTAACCCTAATATTAATTTTAATACATCAATAAATCTACAAAGTTTTTAAAACAAAACAAATAATAGGCTATAGAGAATCATATATTAAACCAAAATAAATCATTGCCACATGTTAAAAAATAAAATTTAAGTTTTTCGAAAAATGGTCAATTTACGTTGACAAAATAATGTTCCTAATACCGGATAGGGTATCCGATATTAGGATAACGATATAAAAGTAGCCATCGAGGCAGAAATCACAAATGTATGTGTCTTCTTTGTCTATATTGGCACAGTCGGCATGAGCCCACCTGAAACATTTTGAGCACTGAATCCATTGTTCACCTGAGGTATCTTCAGAGAAGAGTCCAGAACAAAACATACATTCTGCTTCCTCTTCCCCAATGTCACAGTCCATGTCAGAATCATCATCTAAAATTCGTCTTTCTAACCTTCGTTGTCATTGTCTTTTTAGCAATAGATTTTCCTTTCTTTTGATTTGTTTTTTAGAAGGATTACATTTGTCTGTTTTCAAATTCGGAATTCCCTTTGAAGTACTTTTCTTTCTCTTCTGTTCTGACAAACTTCTTTCTAAGGCATCTTTATATGGGGTACTTGTAATCACGGCAGCAGATCCTTTTCTGGACTTTCTTTCTTTATCACTAGACTTGTAAAATGAAGTAGTCGGCAAAGGGCTAATATCTTGGGGCCGCACTCTTGGATCTCTGGAATTGGAAATGTTTGTAGGAGTCACATGCCTTGGAGGAGTCACACCCCTTGGAGGAGTCACATGCCTTGGAGGAGTAACATGCCTTGGAGGAGTCACTTGCTTTTGTTCTTCAGCATCGGGTAGATTTGTAGCTGGAATTCGGTCACCTTCCGCTTGATGGTGAATAGCAAAGTCGTGGTCTCGAAAAATGTGCTTATTAAATGGAAAGATACCGCTTTTTCGAAAACCATTTATAGCGATTTCAGCTGTAGCACATCTTACATACGCTCTTCCAAGCAATTCGCAAACTTGATAGCTGGTGACCACTCTTCCAGGGTTGTTTCTCAGCCAATTTTCAATCTCCTGTGAGTAATAGGTTTTAAGAGGACCCATGAATGCAAGGTCCAGCGGCTGCATTTTGTGAGTAGAATGCGGCGGGAGACATACAATAACCACATGGTTCTGTCGCGCCAAGCTTATCGTGTCAAGGTTTCGCGTATGGGAGTAGTGACCGTCCAAGACAGGATCCGCTTCACTTGGTTTAGCGTGGCTAATAAAATGTTGTAACCAATTGGTAAAAATGTGGCTCTGAATCCAGCCAGACACATGGCAGGCAGCAATTGTCCCTGGTGGAGCGCCATTGAGTAATTCTGCCTTCATGTTTTTCGGGGAAATATGACCATTGAGGCACATAACCACCAGCCGCATTCATACAGGTAACCACCGTCACTAGTGATCCTCTTTCTGCAGAGGTAATTGCCCCTACTTGCTTTTTACCTTTTAAAGTGATTATCCTGGTATGTTTGGATTGTACAGACGTTATACCTGTTTCATCTATGTTGTATATTCGACAGGGATTGAATTTTGCCTTTTCCATCGCAGGTTCCAAAATTTTAAAAAAGAGATTTACATTTTCTTCTGTGAATCCCTTGATTCGGGCAGTTGATAAACCCTGTGGTCTCCTAAACGTTAGTTCAGGGTGCCTTTTAAAACGAACGCAACCATTTGTAACCTGCTCTTTCCTGATTCTTTGAAAACCTATGTTTTAAATTGTTCCGAATGGCTAATTGAAAGGCTAATCTTCGAATATCAGAAGCTCGCAATCCGTAAAATCTTTTATCCATTTCTAGACAATAATCAACCAAATCCGCTTCAATTTCTTTAGGCAACACTGGTGGACGTCCTAGATTGGTTTGAATAAGCTCTTCAGGTGACTTTATTTTGTTTTTACGTAGTCTTCCAACGTGCTCTTGGGTACTTTAAAAGTTCTTGAAGCTAGCAAGTATCCCCCGTCTTTCGTTTTTGTTTGGGTTTCAATGACATTTTATTTCTAAAATTAAGAAAAAGTGTAAAATAGAAAATTAAATCAGCAGATGTAGCACAAGGATTATAGCATAAATCTTTCTTTCTGTCGACGAAAACATAAAAATTTAGTTATTAATAAGGTCTTAGCTACGTAGAGATTATATAGACAGATAAGAAATATTTTGTCCTAATATCGGATATCTGATATTAAGACAACGTGACCATCCGATATTAGGCAAATTGTCTCCTGTTGAAGGTCAAAGTCATGGAACAAAGAAAACTATAATAATCCATTGTCCGCATGCACTGAATTGAAGTAGACATATTATAGACTAACTTAAACTACAGAGACAAATTTAAAAACTTACCTCAATGTCTAAAAATTACGTTTTCATCTAGCACGTGTACAAACTCGGAATGTGACAGTTCGGTATAAGTGACTCTAGAGCCATCTATGTTTTATCAGATACACTAAAATATTATTCAGTGGCTAAAAAATCCGATATTAGGGCACTTTACTCTACTAGTTGCAGTGCGTAAGAAAGTATTTAGAGAAAAATATCTAATAAATGCAAGTGGAGAAAAAACAAAAATATAGTATTCCAGAAAAAAAGGAAAGAGGTAAAAATGTGAGGAGAGGAAGAAATGGAGTAAGTGAATATATTTAGAAATTGGCGAAAGGTGCCGGGGGCTAAGGGTTCGAACAAAAAGAAAGATTTAGAGAAAGTACAGAAAAAATACTGTAGGTGGACGTTCGAATAGAAGAGAGAAACCCCATGACACTAAATAGAAGATAAACTTAAATTAGAAAAGACAAGGATTCTAACAGGAATAAGGTCGTTTAGACTGGAGAAAAGGATACGAATCAGAAAATTATTATATGAATATAAGAAAGAGATAGAGATGGCAAAAAGTAAAATACGAAGAAGCAAGTAGAAAATTATATTACGATAGAAAAGGATGCGTAAGAAAAAAAATAAAAAGACAAGAAGGAAGAAATATTTTATGCAGGAAAAACTTGGAAAAGAAGAAAATTATAGATTTAGGTTAGGAAATAACGGATAAAGGAAGAATAGCACAAAAAAGAAAGGTGACACTGAAAGGTAAGGGAGACAATTGATGAGTGACAAAAAGGAAATGACTGGATGAAAGTAAACGAAAAGTAATTAAGAAATAATTAGAACTAAATAAAAGGGAGTGGGTAGAAATGTTTTAATGTTTAATTTAGTGGGTAGAGTGGATGAATTAATTGGTTGGATAATTCGATTAATTGATTGGATAGATAGAAATTGGTTGGATGGATGTATGTTGAGGTCATAGAAGCTTTTTTGGATTAAACAATTCAATGCAACAAAAGATGGGGCTGAAGAAGTGACTTCATCTTTGTTCAAGACCCAGTCTTTTACGCAACCGTTAGTGCACAGAAGAAATCATTTTCTTTTCCTCGTAAATGCTTACGTAAATAACTGAAAAACTGAAAACTTTGACGTTTTTAACTGTAACTTTAAGATCATTCACTTTTCACTACCAGGGCGGTCTAAAAGATTCCGACCTCAACGTGTAGATGGCAGCACTCGTCAATAAAAGTCAGGAAATGTAGTTGTGCATCTTTTGACAGCAACACATCAGAGTTTCAGCCATTTTGAAGGCGCAGTTATTATTTGACAGTCGTTTGAGTGAGTCGATGTGAGTATTTTTGTGAAAATGGAGAAAATCGAGTATCGAGCTGTCATAAAATATTTGTTTTTGAAAGGAAATACGCCTACGCAAATTAAAGATGAGTTAGACTCTGTGTACGGGGACTCCTCGCCGTTATTTACCACAGTTGCCATAGCAAAAAACCCATGAATTACGGTTTGAACTGCTTGACCATCCACCTTATTCACCAGATCTAGCCCTAAGCGACTTCTTTCTGTTTCCTCAACTAAAAACTGCGCTCGGAGGACAAAGATTTTTGTCAAATGAGGAGGCAATCACCTTCGTGAACAATTATTTTGCAGATAAGAACGCCGAGTACTATTTGAACGGATTAAAGAGATGGGAGCATCGCTGGGAGAAGTGTATAGAGTCACAAGGAGACTATGTAGAAAAATAAAAAATAAATAAATTTTAAGATAAAAATTCTTGTAGCTATGTTAGGTCGGAAACTTTTGAGACCATCCTCGTACTAGACCTAAATATTTGCTTAGACAGGGCAGACGAAAATGACCACTCGTTATCCAAAAAATTAAAAGTCAACGCTATTTCTTTAACATACTTTAATCCTTACACTCTGTTAGTCCAAAATGGGACATTTTTTGGCATTGCCGATTATTGTAATTTTACCGTGAACCGATACTTGTGGCCAGGTTGTATAATCTCTTCCCACGCTCATTAGTCATTCGAGATATTTGGGTTTGATCTCCGCAAAAGTCGTTCAGTCTGTTTTGAGCTTTTCTTAGGATAATATACGTATACACTATAAGTAGGTAAATTCTGGGCCAGAACTTAGTCTGTTCATTATCCACTCCTTAATTTACCGCCCTTTAAGCGCGCTCTTGCTGTATACAAGTACGCATGCACCTAAGTAATAAGTGCATTCCTTTCTGGCTGAAGTAGCTCCCTAACAGCAGAGCAGTCCGCCTCTCAAGAAGAGGAGAAGCAAGCGTGTATGTTTTTCCTCTCTTCGAAGGAAATGAAATACGCATGTTTGTTTGTCTCTACTAAATGACGTTATAAAAACAACTGTCGATATCCAAGAAGGCTCTGTAAAATTCATCATGTTGGATACACACTGTTGGATACATTTTCGGGCAGTCGTTAAAAAATTACACCCAATTACATAACCCAATAATCTTTGGTTGGTTAATAACCAACCAGTCTGCATCTACCTTATTTCATTATTATTTTCTAGAAAACTTTATTTATTTTTCATATTATGCATCTTTTAAACTTAATTTATGTTCTTATACAATTTTCAAGGTTATTTAGTTTTGCTAGATCATAATCGAAGTTAGTTTATTTGTTTAATTTAAACATGATCAAAATCATCGATATAAAAAAAGTCGCCGATGTGTCATTCTTTAACGATACAAATATGGGAAAATAAAGTCGTAAATGATGTTAAAAAAGGTAAATGTAAAAAACACAGGCGTGTAATTATTCAAGATGCATCAACAATTAAAGTTGTGCGTAGTTTGATGACTAAACTTGTTATTAATGTATAATGACGAGTTCCAACAATGAAGTAAAGAACAAAATTTTCAATCCAGATTTTTGAATAATTTATTTTCTGTCAATATCTTCATATGTCGTTTTTCTTTACATTGGGCCGGGAAGAAATTGCTTCTTTTATTTACGGGGTGAATTGGAGTATGCCTTAGAAATCCCAACTCTGAGTTAAGTAACCAAATAAATTTATACTGCAATAAACAGAATCACTGCTAAAACCATCGACCATAAAGTTGCAAACAATTTAACGGATGTGTTGCAACCGTCCCGATTTTTGCAGGTATAATATTCCGAATAAACATTGTTTGGTTCGTATCTCGGTGTGGACTTGCCGTCCCATGTTTCAGTTCCTACTTCGCCAGCAAACGCACATCTCCTAATGACTTTCCAAACTCCATCCTCTGAAAGAAAACAATGATTTTAAACAATCAAATTCAACGCCGAAAAAATCTCGTAACCTTTTCTTAAAATTTTTTGGCACATTGTCGTTCCTACCACAGATTCTACGCCGACGAATTTACAGTCCGTTATAGGAAAAGTTGAATTGTCAAAGGGATCTGCACAATGGGAGTCAGTATCTGATCGGCACTCCCAACACTTGATTGCGTCCACTAAGAAGACGTGCTTCAGTATTGTTACCCTATTAATATGCTACATACCAGTGTGTTCAATTCCACAAATCAGTGTAATTGATAAAACGAAAATAGGACAACTCACACCCATTTTAAACACTCAAGCATAAATAAAACAAATCTCACTCGCGAAAGAATGTTTGGTGTTCGGTGTTTATCGAACGACACGAAGTGGGCCCCACTCTCTTTCCTGGTACATCACAACTCTTTCTTTCTTTTGATGAATTTTAGTAAACAAGTTGGTTTGCTTAAAAAAACGGTAAAAGCCACGTGACTACTCGCCGATTGCGTACTGTTAGTTATAATTAGTTGTAATGAATTCTAGTACAACATTCCTTAGCCTTGCGAATGAAGAAGTAGGTGAAAACACTTTCTCGATGCTTTCTACAAGTTCAACAATTTTATTTGAATTTTGTTTTTCTACTATCTACAATAAAAATAAATATTACGATTGAATAATAGTAAAATCTTTTTAGTATTAAAATTTGGAAACTGGTGGCATAAAGACATTTTTATTCAAATAACTTGTTTTACGTTTAAAAATATAGAGTGGACACAAAAAACAATGTCCAGTTTTTTTTTTGGCTCTAGTGAAATGGCATGTCATTAGTTGGTCCTACATTTTCTTCAAAAAAAAAAAAAAAAAAATTAAAAAAACAAAACCAATTTGACAGTTTTGCCAACAAACATGAGCTCTGGTTAAAACAAAAAAAAAAAAAAAAAAAAAAAAATTAAAAAAAAAATAAAAAAAAAAAAAAAATAATAATAAAAAAATAAAATTTAAAAATAAATAAAATAAATAAAAAATAAAAAAAAAAAAAAAAATAAAAAAAAAAAAAAAAAATATAAAAAATATATAATTAAAATTATTAAAAAATATTATTAAAAAAAAAAATAAAAAATAAATTAAAAATATATTATAAATTAAAAATAATATAAATAATTTTTTAAAATAAAATATAATAAATAAAATAAAATAAAAAATATAAAAAAAAATAATTTAAAAAAAAATAATTAATTAAATATTATAAAAAAAATAAAAATATTATTAATATTTATTTAAAATAAATAATTTTTTTAAAAAAAAAAAATATTATTTAAAAAAAAAAAAAAAAAAAAATTATTAAAATTAATTTAATTTTAAAAAAAAAAAAAAAAAAAAAAAAAAAAAAAAAAAAAAAAAAAAAAATAAAAAAAAATTAAAAAAAAAAAAAATTTATTATAAAAAAAAAAAAAAATAAATTTATTAAAAAATTAAAAATTTAAAAAAATTTAAAAAAATATAATTAATAAATTTTTTAATAAATTTATTTATTAAAAAAAAAAAAAAAATTAAAATAAAAAATAAAAAAAAAAAAATTTTAAATTAAAAATAATAAATAAAAATTAAATTTTTTTTTTAATTAAAAAAAAAAATAAATAAATTTAATAAAATAATTTTAAAAAAAATTAAAAAAAAAAAAAAAAAAAAAAAAAAAAATTAAAAAAAAAAAAATAAAAAAATTTAAAAATAAAAAAAAAAAAATAAAAAAAAAAAAATAAATTTTTATTTTTATTAAATTAAAAAAAATAACAAACCATTTTCCAGGATTGGACAGCGTGCAACGAATGGCGACACTCTGGTTCTCCAAGACCTAAGAAGTTTCGTGTCCAAAAATCTGCTGGAAAAGTTCTTGCTTCAGTTTTTGGGATTGCCATGGAGTAATCATGATTGATTTTTGGATAAGGGTAGAACAATAACTGGAGATTACTATTCGACATTACTGACCACTCTACGGGAAAATATTAATGAGAAAAGACGCGGAAAGCTATCCAAAGGTGTTTTGTTTTTGCAGGACAACGCCCTGCACACAAATCTCATGTTGCCATGCAAAAATTCGTGATTTAGGGTTTGAATTACTAGAACACCCCCTTATTCACCCGATTTGGCTCCGTCCGACTATCACCTCTTTCCTCAACTGAAAAAGTTTAAAAGGTCGTACATTTTCTTCCAACAAAGAGGTAATAGAAACTGTGGAGGTCTGGTTTGCAGAGCAAAAAGAAAATTTTTTTTGAAAAGTCTAGAGACGTTGCAGGTTTGCTTTAATAAATGTATCCAATTAAGAAGAGAATATGTTGAGTAATAAAATATTTTGACATTGAAATTTTGTTTGGTTCTATAGTAGGCTAAGAATTTTTCAATATATCCTCTTATAAATACCAAGCGCTCCCCAAAGTATATAGTCTAATTTGGTAAACATTTTTGCCAAATGGACTGTTTTTGAATTTATCTATTTGTGAAAACAAAGTGAATATTAACACAACAACAAAAAAAACTGAGCAAAGCGTCAAGAGCTCAAAAGCCATCAATCGAAAACAACGGAGGCCAGCAATAACAGCGCCTTGCCGTCTGATGAAAGGTTGGCCAAACTGCTCGAAAGCCTCAAAGTAGATCACAACCAATTAAGGCTGGCGGTACAAATTCCTTTTAAAAGTAGCCCGAGGCGGTTAACTCAAGTAAAGAAGAATTTGCAGCTAAAAAAAACAAAAAAAAACAGAAGACCAGCAGATAGATGCAATCTGCTCTCAATTGTGAACGTAGAGGAAGAAAGACGTAGAGAAATATTTTTAACTCGGTTTATAAGGCAGTATACAAATGCTACCCAACAGAGATGCGGCCACAGTGGAATGGTTCTAGGCGGTTGTAGTAAATTTACAGCCTTAGGAAGATTCTAAACCGTTGGCCACTAAGTTGGTATTCATATTTCAGAATCGCTACCTTGTGAAAGTTTTCCCGAATTTTGTTGGACTTGCCAGCGGATAGAGTGCTTAATAGTATACAGGGCCAAAATGAGACTGAAAATTGGATGTTGCTACGAAAGAATAAGGGGGTACTTTTGCATATCTACTCCTCTCAATTTATCAACATTTCGTGGACTCCCGTGAAATCCTAAGCTAAAAAGTTTGTAATTAAACTAAGAAAACTAAAAAAAAAAGTGGCTACGAACGGATGGGTGAGTGCTATTTCTGCACTTTCATTTACCAAAATTCTGTGGGCTCAGTGAAAGCCGAAGGTAAATCGCTGAGTACCGCTTCAAAAGATGATAATTAATCTAAGGAAAACTTATGGATTACCGATAAATGGGACAATGTTATTCCTCAGGAAGGAATTACCATAGAGACCATGTAAGAGGAGGAACCTTCCTGTAGTTAATAGCTCTTTCATTAAACAGTGTATAATTTAAAATCCCAATCCAAAGTGGAACAGCATGCGCCGAAGGATGGACGGCTGATGGGTAAATCAGTTACTAGTATGCGAACTTTTTACCAAACGCCTTACCAATTACTTTATCTGGTAAGAAGCTCTGCCAAATAGACTGTTTTTGACCTCAGTTACACGTGAAAACAAACTGAATATTGACCCACCGTCAAAAAAAGGAAAACGTCCAGCTCTCAAAAACGACCAACCGAAGAAATAACAGCGCATTGGCGCTTGATGAAGTGTTAGACAAACTGCTCAAAAAGTCCGACAGCCTCAAAGTAGGCCAACCAAGAAAGGCTGTGTTATACAAATTCCTTTTGAAAGTAGGATATGCTAAAACTGAGTCGAGAAAGAAGGAAGGGGAAGTTTAAGGCCAAAAAAACAAAAACGAAGGAAAGACACGTCTGTTGCCCAACCCAAAAAAAAAACGCAGCTAAGAGTTAGAAAGAAGACACATATAAAGGAGTCTTGGAAACAACAAAAATAATATGATGTTAAGAACATATCCTTTTGAACTTAACGCCTAGCAGTTGGATGCAGCTGCTTATCAATTATAAACGTCGTGGAAGAAATATGTACAAAAATAGCAAATGTAAGTTCTTGTAAAGCAAGGAATATAATGCCACTCTGCAAGGAATGACTCAAGACGGTGGTAGTAAATCTGTGCCCTTAAGAAGATTCCGAACTGTTAGCTACTAAAGTGGTAGACATACTTCAAAATAGCTTCTTTTGTGGGATTTTACGGGGCCAAAATGACACTGTAAGTTGGAGTTGCTACGAAAGTAGGTGATGAGTACTTCTGCACTCCTAGTCCTCACCAGTTACCAAAATTTCGTGGATCGGTGGAAACTCAAAGTATAAAACTGAGCTACGGCTTCATGGAAGTGGTAATTAAACTAAACAAAACTTAGGGACCACCGATAGAAGAGAAAAATTATATTCTTTAAGAGAGAATTACCATGGAGACCGTAACAGAGGAAAAACTCCATCGCCTTCTCAATAACAGAGTAAAATGTGTTTAAGTGAACACACCTTCTGTTGTCTTATGGCACAAGTTTTCTTAGGCTGCAGAAATGGTGGATCTAGTTCAGAAATCCTGTACTAATGCAAATTTGCCTAATAAGGTGGTATCGTAAGAATAACACCTATTACCGTGATCAAGACCCTCTTGGTTTGGATCCTCTACCGGTGGTAATCAAGGTGGACGTAATGAAACAGGCATTAAAACTGCACGAGAAATTAAGTGTTAAAGAACGAAATCTCAATGCTGTCTGAAAATCCTTTTAAGCGCCCCTTTATTGGGCATAGTAACAGTCGGCGACCAGATAAACACAAAAATAATTTTTGACCACAAAGTCCGTTTTCCGAGGGAATGGAAGAGAGCATGGGTGTATTCGCAAAGGTGTGGGATGTGGGATGATGGGACCAAAGTTTAAAAGACTTTCGATGATAATGGTACCATCCTTCATGCAAAAGTACATGGCATTCGCATTATTGTAGAACACCTGAATACCAGGAATCATTGCGAAAAGAGAATAACCATCCTTTCAGACAGTTATAATCTGAAAAGTTTCATGAGTGCTATCGACCCCTAAATCACCTGGTGGACAAAACTATAGTTACGCTTGTGTGGATTTCAGAACAAGATATGAAAAAAGTGAGTGCATGTTTCACCTAATAATGTGTCCACCTAAGGATGTTATTAATTAATAACATTTAACACCATCCACTAGTAATTTTTCTTGGAGGTGGACTAAGAAAAAATGTTACTAATGGTAATTCAATTGAGCAACAAATTCTTTCTTAAAAAATGGTGGATAAATCATCAAAACTAGAAGAAAAATGGGTTTTTAGATTTAAAAGAGTTAAAAATAGCAAAGAGATGTTAGGTTCGATCACCAATTATGGTGGGCAATTGGCATTAATTGGTTCTGTTTTCTGGTTGAGTTTTAAAGTCCGAGAAGCCATCAGATTTTTGAAGTAGATGTTTACTGTTAATAATGTTACTTTTACCAAAACGATAAGAGTTTGTCTTTAATTTTATAGAGTAAAAATCATGAACTTGGTGTGTTTAAGTTTCTTTCACAAATAATTTTTGTGATTTATCATTGACATTGGCGGTTTTATTTTGATAAAAAAATTTTATAGTTTTGTTTTCCTAGATAAACTGACATTTAGAAATAAGTTCCTTATGATAATCCAGCAACCAAGACCAAAAAGACCAATTTTGACTCAGCAGTAGGGAACGATATCCTGACAACGTAGTAAAAGTACTGATTGGTCAGGGTGAAAGGTAAGCTCTAAATATATAGTTTTCATAAATAACTCCAAAAACACTACCTCTAACATAAATACCCCCAATACCTACAACAGCTTGTTGTTGTTCACAATTCTTGTAAAAAGTAACTCAATAAAAAGCCTTTTGAGAGAAACTGCGTTAAGACAAATGCAATTCAAAAGATGCTTTTTCTGGCTGTATATCGAGCGCCCATACATAGAAAGCGTCAACAATACCCAAATCGGACATGGCACTTTTCCTTTCACCAGATGAGCTTCAAAACAAAACTGGTTCAGAGTATATCTACTGGTAAACCAGTTACATTTAGTGATAACTCTAATTTCTTTAAATTACATCAATTTTTGCTAACGGTACTCTCATATACATCCGTGGCTCGAGAACCGTCTTCCACCCATCAAATGGTGTTGGATAAGGAAAGAAGATGTATTCCTCAATCCAGTTACCACAAATGATCCCCGAGTTTGTATTGCCTGCACAGGTGTTTGCGGCCTTGGTTTCGGCTAATATACGAAAGGAGCTCCATCGGAGCAGAAGCTTTCCATTTTTACAAAATTAATTTTTTTCGTTCATAACCTGGATTATTAAGTTAGGTTGCTTCAGTGTATATTATCTCAATTTGTTTACGACAAAACAACAATATTTTTAAATTATGACATTTTAAAAAAATGTTTATTAATTTAACACTTGCATCTTTTAAATTTAATTTATTTTAAAAATTTGAAGGTCATTTCGTTTGGTTCGATTATAATAAATCATCAATATAAAAAAAGATTAGTCGTCGACATTCGAAACTATTTATTTATACGATCGCGACGTTGTAAATGTTAAAAATAAACACAGTCTTGTAATTATGCAACATTCATCAACAAATAAAGTATGTGCGTAGTTGATGACTAAAGTTGTTAATTGTTTGTAATGATAATCTATACATTGATTAAAACAAACGAAAAGAGGTGCTGATGATGTCTTATCAGGACCCCCCCACAGGATAATTCCCGTTACATCGAGGCTGAACAGAACCGGGTTCTGACTAGGACCGAGTCGGGCTTCTGTAATGACATTCATCCAACAAACATTTATGTTGCAATCAACACAACGATTGCAAAACCATCGACCATAAACACCCGCCCAAAAATCTTTGTAAACCTTTTTTGGACACATTGTTGATTTTGCTTCTATTGATCAATGCAGTCCCTCTAGTAAATGTCATGTTGTCGAAAGGATCTGCACAACCAGGGTGAATGTCTGATTGCCACTCCCAACACATCTTGTAGTATGGTTGCATTACTTTCCTGTATTCTACATACCATTTTGCTCGATTCCACAAATTAGAGTAATTGATAAAATAACGAACTGAAAGCTCACATCAATCTTGAATGTTCGGAATTTTCGATGGACACGAAGTGGGCCCCACTCTTTTGCCAACAACGAACCAATAAATTTGGGCAAAACACTTTTTTGTAAACAATACACCAATTTCATAGACCTCAGCGGTTGGAAAAGTAGGTAAAAACACTTTCTCAATACTTTCTACAACTTCAACAATTTTATTTGAAATTTGTACATCTATTTTACATAAATATAACCACAATAAAAATAAATCTTAGATTAATTGTTAGTCTAGACAAGGTCCTTTCTTCTTCAATTATAAGAATAAAATTCTATTATACACTTTGGTGAGAAAAAATTAAATCATATGAGGGCGAGCCGAAACGTTAATTCGAAATTTTATTTACAGTCACAGAAAACTTATGTTACGTACAACCAACTTGTACGTGAAAGTTCGGAATGTAGGTCAATAAAGAGAAGCTTTTTTTAGTACTTAAAATGCTAATTACGTAAAGCTACTGCAAATGTAATTGGTAATAAGCTCATCCAAAATGCGCTTCTTCTAATTCCCTCAGCCCCGTTGCATTCGTGCGTATCGCAATATTCGCAAAAGTCGACGACTATGTCGGGATTTGTGGTGTACGTCGGACAGCTACCCACCCTTTCGTTTCCAACCAGAGTATGGCATTGTCTGGAATAAGTCGTCCTGCCCAGTCCTTAAATTAATTAAAAAGCGAAATTAGTAAGGGTGCGTGGGGATTATTAGAACTTTCTCACTTCGATCAGTTTCCACTCTCTTCATGCACACTTGTCGCTGATACCCATATTGCCCAAACTGCGACGGTCCAGAGTCGCAATTTTTAACGTGCGGTTGTCCGGCTACTGGACCAAAATTAAACGCGTTCCTCGGAAAGAGGGTTGTGTTAAAATGATCGGCACAACGTCCGTAAGCATCAGACGAGCATTCCCAACATTGTATGGCCCAGCCTAAAATAAAACAAAACTATGACGGCAAAAACACGCTTAGGTAACGCTAACGCGAAACCTTGAACATATAGTTAATTTAAGAAATGACACGAATTAAAATTATCATCAACAGGTAGTGTTCGAATATTAATAGATAACTCGTTATGCAACGTAGGTAAATAATAACTATTACTCACTGTTCTTAATAACGGCCAAAAACGCAAAAACACTCAACACGCAGATCACGTTGGAATGCATTTTATCAAAAGAAAAAACAACAACAATCAAGTTAAATCCCACTGTTACACTTCACGTAGCTGATCAACAACTAACGGACAAAGTTACGTGAGCCAAGTTAGTTTATTACTCCCCACCCCCGTTTGTTACCTACATTTAATTGTAATTTTGTGGTAAAATACTAGAAAAATTCCAATCGAATTTGTTAAAAACGTGGAGGTTTTTGAAAAAATTATTTAGGTTGCGAAAATGGTTCATAAATTAAATTGGTCCTTCGATTAGTGTTTCAAAACCTGAATATGTTCTTTGCAAGCTTCTCGGAAGGTTTTTGACCCTATAAGAGTAAGAGTTTCGTTTTTTTTTTTTAATTTAATGATCAACAAGATCTCTGGTTGTTTCGTAACAAAATACGGATATTCGGTCGGAATTTTCGATTTAAAAACGACGCGTAAATAATTGTTGATCTTAAGTATACATTGTAAGTAATAGAGCAAAGAAAAACTGTTTTTATCTCGTTTATGTTGTAGTTAACTGATTATTGTTATTTGGTTGGGCGCAGTTTGACTATCCCCAAATTTTGACGCTGATATAGTGTTATGGAATTTTAGAACGAAATACCCCTAGTGTTGTCTAGATTCGGGTCGAAAGACCGTTGTTGATTGGAATTTCTTCCTAAGTCAGATGTTAGATGAAGATATGGAAAGACCTGTGAAAAAGCTAACCACCCGTAAGAAAGAATCAACGACGGTTTTTAGACACACATTCAAACTTGGGTAGTAGTGAAAAATTCTGACCACAACATAGAGTACCAAAGTTACCGTACCAACAACTTCATCTCTCGCTGCAGATAACCTTAATTTCACTGTACCCAACGCCATTTATTTAATTGAGTTGATTTGATACCGAAGGTTAATATCATAGATGATCTTCAAAATAGAATAGTTACACAAACAATAATAAAAATCCATACTTGGTACTTACTAAATGGGAAAAATGTCTCTACCAAAGCTACAATTTTAAATTTTTATTTTAGTCCAATGAGCCCGCCTAGATCGCTTACAAAATTGAATCAAATCATTCAAGATGTTAAAACTGTTACAGGGTTGCTTCATATGAGATATGATAGTATACTTAAAAAACCAGCCGTTTATATAAAGAAGTGGTCCCAGTAATAAAAAGTAAAAAAATTAAAAAAAGGTTAGATTTCTTTGAAAAGTTTTTGAACAAAAAGTAAAGATCTGATTGATGTCTCTATGAATCTTCTAAACCACTTACCTGTTAAAAATGTCAACATAAATAAGGAGCAATGGAGTCAAATATTCTAAAAGTTGTTCAATTCTAAGAATGTGTGACATAATAACAAGATGCCAGCTGGAAGCATGAGATGAAGAAATAAATGCAAATTTCAAAAACAATCTAACACTATTTTGAGCACACAATAACTTAACTTAGAAAGTGTATTGGAATGGTCTCCGAAAAAAAGGACAAGAAAAAAGTAATTTCCTTCTTTCTTTTCGGCCGAACATTTTTCTTTGGTTCAGTAAATTAAAGATATTTTTTCAAATCTAAAATTTTGCTTGGAACTAATGCTTCTTGAGACCTTCAAAGATGCATTTCAAGTTCACAGGCCAGAACCGACCAAAACGCGAAGTGTTGCTTCTAGGCTGGAGATTGAGCATCCAGCAAATGGCTGAAACCCTAAACATGTGCACATCAAAAACATGATTTCCAATCGAATCTTCCCCCTTCCAGTCCCGACTTGGTTCCGTACGACGTTTTTTTGAAGATAGCTGTAAACCTCCAAAAGCATGATACAATGTTCCTAAGAGGAGTCTCAGACATGACAAGCACGTCACTGAAAGTGTATTGCTGTTGGGGAAGACTACATTGAAAAACTTTAAGCTTTTGTACTCTACGATCAGTAAATCTATTATTTCCAAAAAAATCCATGTTACCTTTATAATGGACCCTGTAGTTTTAATTATTGTTTGATTTTGAAGAGTAAAAAAAATCAAAAACTAAAAATATGGTTACACGTTTTTGTCACAAATGAGGTTAAGTGAAATGCTAAATAAATATAGAAAGAGAAACGTAAGAAATCGCAAGAAATCAAAAATTCTCGTCAAAATTATCTTTCTTTAATAACATGCAGTCTGTATATTTTTTAGGCACTTCCATACTGCGATCCAATACATCAATTGTGTCAGAGGAGCAGTTTTTTGACTTGCAACGAACTTTTTTTTAGTAGGGGGTGTTTTACCAAAATTTTGGAATTGGTGGTGTGCCCTAGAGATTATCAAACCGAATGGATATCATGAGCCCTATAATCAAATTTACAGGAATTTTTACTCTTTCTCTGGCCCATTTTTGGGAGACAATTTGGTATACGTTCCAATATAAGCATGGAAGTCAGAGAGTAGGCTGAAAATGCGTTTAACATTGTCTGACTATTGTATTATTGTGCTTAGAATCTCTGATTTCTGAATAATAACTAAATTTCCAAAGCGTGGTTACTAGTTTAGCCCTTTTTCTAAGATTATTTGTTTCTGCATTTTGAAACACAGGTTAGTTCCTCATGGTCCATATTAAGTTTTCTTAAAGCCAAAAATCAATAGAAGTTATGAAATTAAAAGAAAGATTAAGAAAACAAATAGAAAAGAGAAGAAACATTATGAAAAAGGAGAACAGTTAGAGCTGGATGGAAAAAAATGAAGTAAAAAGGGAAAGAGATGTTAAAATGTGTAGGAGAAAGAACTATGTTGGAAAAGGTGATAGAGGTAAATAAACCGATAATAATAAAAAAAGCAAAAACACAAATGAAATAAAATTTATTAAAGAACGAAAGAAAACAGAGAGGTTTCAATATCATATACAAAGAAAGGAAACAGATATACCTACAATTTAGAAAAAAAATTAAAAAAGTTAAGACAAGTTATGAAATTTTTTTCAAAATTTGCAAGTTCGTAGCCTATCATGTGTATGGTACCATTTCGTACTTGACTCACTTTCTTCGCTGTTCGTTTGATCTACGATGTCGACGTCTCAGACAAGACCTAATGCCGGTTCGTGTCGAGTATAAAAAGCCCAAGGACTTCTGGGCTAAATTTTGGTTTTTTACTTTCTCAGGAGCTGTTTACGTTTGAGGGTACTGGGCCCGAAGAGATGAGCAGAAGATGGAACAAATCTGCGTTCTTGGCTTTTCTGGAAACTTTTTGTGTGAAGTGTTCCTTGAATAGTTCAAAGCTTTTATTCCTGGATTTCTGGACCCCCTCCGACAGTAAATCAATTGGAAGCAAGGCATTTTAACTAATCTTTGAAACTTTGTGCACGCTCTGTGTTATTTCTAATGCGTATTTATCAAATCGAGTAGGATGTATATCGTATCCACTGGACATGGCTTGGGTAACTGCAAAACGACGAATTAGTGTAGGATCAATTCCGCTATCACACTATACAGGTTTATCCTGATCTTCTGGGGTACCAAACATAACACTTACATTACAATACAATAATGACAATGTACCATACAAATAAATAAATAAACTCCGGTAATCGACAAAGACAGATCTGGATCCAAGAAGAACATAGCTATATTCCTGTGGTTGCTTGTTTGCTCCCTCCCTATTTCGATTGAACGACAAGTAGACCAATCTCCGATCGAAACTTTGACTGGATCTCTGTCTTCCTGGCATGCACTTTCTTCTTGTCTTCCTTTTTGCGTACCTGCCATTTCTTCGTTTCCAGTCGTGTAACGTGGATAATCCAAATATAAATGTGTCTACACAACCTTCCCGAGGGCCGGATGCCCTGCAGACATTTGCACATCTGTGTAGAAGATGTAGAGGTAATGGAGTTACAGATTTTCCCGTCGATCGGTCTAAACAAGAGTTTACGCCTCATACTAATATTGTTCTACAAAATTTTGTCTAGTTTTTGGATCTAATCTTAAATTTGTAGGCAACTTACGACCTGAAATCTGATAGGCCTGCAATCTGGTCGAGGTTTCCTCTAAATGATCAAGTTTTTCCTTTGTCACTGGATGGTTGCGTTTTTTTTTTCGCTTTCAAGAAACTGAATAGGGACTAATGAGATGACGGACAAATCCTTGTCGCTATATTGATGGTCGCCAGTAAATTTTTGCCGTCGCATCCCCATTTTGGTATAAAACCAGATCCACCTCTGCCAGTTTTCTCGTTGAAATATTGGAAACAACAACTTGTTGGGATTTAAAAAATGGTCATATAGTCCAGAAGAGCCTGAAGTTTAATTTCAGCAGATTATTCAGTTGTAGCGATAGATTCTTTTAGAGAATAGCAATATTCCTTAGCGCTAATATCGCGCCATAATTACGGATAAATATTAGCACTCTTTCCTTTTGCTTGAGAATAAATCGATACTTTGTCATTTTCCCGTCGATTAATATGTAAGGTAAAATTTTAGTTCGTTTTTTTTGACAGAAGATCATGACTTACTTATTTTCCCGGTTTGGTATCGTGGGTGGTTTCCTTCACCAATGTTGCCGAATCTTCTTTCGTCTTGTGTAGCTTGATAAGATCACAAGTTTTTTTCCATTTTTGTTCGCTCATAGACATCTTGAAACGGCTCTACCTGACAAAGTTTTGTTTGTTTCGGTTTGGCTAATATGTCAGATGAAAGTTGAAGTGATTTTTTTAGCCTTCAAGAAATTTCTGTAGAAACCTCCATTCGGTTGGAAGTTTCCCATTTTTTTAACACGTCACAAAAAACCAAAAAAAAGTATATAAAACATAAAGAAATTAATAATACAAGAAGAAAAAGAATTAGATTTTCAACCATTATAATGGCGAGAAAAGGCAGGAGAATGTATGCTCCATAAGCACAAATCTGAGGTTTAAAAAGAAATGAAAAATAAAGACGATGCACTGTTGCTTCTAAGCAACAAACCAAAGATGAGAAAAATAATAGCACCGGGGACAAAGTACTTAGATAAAAATGTTTACCGCAATCCATTCTTTTGCAACAAATTTGAAATTCTTTTTAATAAAGATCGGAACACGGTTAGATGTTCTTAACATTACAAGAAGATCAAAAAGAGAGACAAGGAAAGCATTATAAACCTTCAATATTTAATGATCAGCTGGCTGACTTGGTAATTTGAGTGACCTGCAAGGCTGCCTAAATAGTTGGTGGTGAGCAAATTTCATCCTCAACGAAGGGGATGCCTGAGTCGTTGTGTAGTGTATTGTTGATGACGTACCACGGGGCGTCTTGTATCAACTTTTGATTGTACTCTTTGGAGTATTTTGGTGTTTGAAGGTTTCGCGCAACTCCACAATTGAACTCCATACGTCCAAATGGGTTTGCGTCCAATGAGCCACTGCATTTTTTGCAATTTCAGGTTAATCTGCGTTTTCTTCGCTGTGATGTGTTGTTTCCAGCTTAACTTATTATCCAGTGTCAGTCATAGGTATTTTATTTTGTTTGTTACTGGAAGTTGAGCTCCATTTATTAATACTGGTGGGCAATCCGTGTGTCTGTATGTGAATGTAATTTGGGCTGATTTGGTTTGATTGACTTGTACTCTCCAAGTGTGTAGCTAATCTTGGAGCTGATTCAGGTGAAATGCAATTTTTCTGAGGCAACTTGTGGGTCTTTATCTACAGCGACAATCGCAGTGTCGTCTGTGAATGTTGCGATGGTGGTATCATTTGTGGTGGGGATATCGGCCGTGAAAATAAGGTAGAGAAGGGGACCCAAAACGCTTCCTTGATTTAATAGGATAGTATAAGGACGTCTCGAGGTTAAATTTGGTTTGGAAGTAGCGGTCACTCAGATAAGACTTAAGTAGGATGTAGTAAGGGGTTGGGAGGTTGAGCTTAATTTTGTACATGATGCCGTCATGCCAGACCCGATCATGTTGGCATTGTTGGATGGTTGAATGGTGTTCTCGAAAGCCAAACTGATGCGAGGGTATTATTTCGGCCGGTGATTAAGTCGAATCCTGGTGCCTGGTGCCTGGCTGTCGAGGTATCGTGTTATTGATGCATCGTTGTTATTATTTGCTTGTGGTGTTGGAAGGCTAAAGATTTCAGCAAGGTATTTAGCAAAGGTGTTACCTTTTTCTTCATCAGTTTTTGCCCATGTACCGTCTTCTTTCCTTATAGGGGGAATATGGGTAGTGGGTCGCTTGAATCTTTTGGTTGCCTTCCAAATGGAGTGGTTCTCTTTTGATAGGTTGGTGATGTATGTTTTGAATTCAGCGTTACGTATGTTTTGTAGAGCTGTTTTCAGTTGGCGTGTGAGTCTGTTGTACTCGATTTTATCGATTTGGTTTCGGTTTCTTTGCCACCTGCGATTAATTTTTGTATGAACAACGGGGTATTTCTATTGGTTTCTGTTTACGGGGGTTTATTAGGTGTAGATCTGAAGGCTGCTTCCTGTATTAAGCTGGTAAAGCAGTCCACTGAAATGTCAATATCGTCAGGTTCTTTTAGTTTAATAGGAAGGTTGATGTGGTCTTCGATGAAGCTACGAAACAAGTTCCAGCCTGTTCTTGGTGAACTCAGCTGGGGGTTACTTTTACTAACTATATGTGTGCTAAGAGTTCCTATTATCGGTGTATGATCGGAAAAGAGGTCCCAATTAGCTTCAATAGTAGTATAGTTTGTGACTATATTTTTTAAAACTAGGAAGTCTAGTAGGTCTGGGATTTTGTTTGTGTCTGACGGCCAGTATGTTGGTTGTCCTGTAGACAAGTGAGAACAATTTTGGTTTCTAATCGCTTGCTGCAGGTTTTTTCCTTTCGTTGTGGTTAGTCTGGACCCCCAGTTAGTGTTTTTAGCGTTCCAGTCTCCGCCGATTATAAACTTTCTTCCTAGCTGTTTTCGTATTTAGTTATCGAAATTGTGTGTCTTGGGGGGCAGTAAAGAGTAGTTATGTCGAAAGACCATGGTTGTGCGTTAAGTTGAATTGTAGTCGCTTGTATTTTGTTTGTTTGATACTGTGATTGCTCATGATGTGGCAAGGAATTGCGAATGATTACAACCACGCCTCCGCGAGCTGTCAGGGTGGTTGGTATGATAGATTGTGTACT
This sequence comes from Abscondita cerata, assembly GCA_030710515.1. Classification (NCBI taxonomy): domain Eukaryota; kingdom Metazoa; phylum Arthropoda; class Insecta; order Coleoptera; family Lampyridae; genus Abscondita; species Abscondita cerata. Next base: position 42,040 of record JALBCR010001810.1, on the reverse strand, counting down.
GGGGAATTCGAATGAAGGTTCTCTCGGTGAAGTGGGTTTCAGACACAAGCATGACGTCTATTTTTTGGTCGTTCAGAAAGTTAACTTGTTTGATTTTGTGGTTTGTGAGACCGTTGTCATTCCATTCGGCGATACGAATAGATTTAACGTCCATTATTGAGTGTGGTGGTTATGACAGTATTCAGCATGTTGAGTATCATGCCGTTTTGAGTAATTAGTTGTGTGAACATTGCTTTAAATTCATTGAGAAAGGAATTTAACTGGGTTGTAAAATCTGCGGGTTGATTTTGTGCTCGTGGTCCAAAGGTGGCGTTGGCGTACGAGATATTGCTAGTTATACCTTGTTATGTAATTGGTCTTATTGAGTGCATTTGTGTATTGTTTGGTGTTTGAGAGATTGTACTGTTCTGATTTCCTCTTATACTCTGAAGATTCCAGTATACGGTACAGCATTTATAGTTTGCTGTATGGTTGATTTTTCGCAATCGGTTGATTTGTGGTTTTCGCCACATTTAACACATTTAAATGGTCTTGTGCAGTATGATTTAGAGTGGCCATAGAGTTGACATCGGAGACACTAGATTATAGTCCTCTTCTTGTGCGGGGGTTCGATAGTTATTTTCATATTACCTAAGTATTCGATTTTGTATATCTCTTTATTGTTCGGGGAGGGTTCTAAGTCGACGTAGAACATCATTAGGGGAAGCTTGCTTACTCTGTGTCTAATGTTGAGAATGGTTCGAACAGCATGGCCCTTCTCTTCTAACTCTTGTTTTATGTCGGTTGTCGGGATTGAGTAGTGTAATTTGCGGATTACGACTCTGTAGGCTCTGTTTTCGTTTGGTTGATTTGTATGGTAGACTATTTTTTTGATGTTTACAGTGTCATTTTGCAGTGCTTTGCACTGAAAAGTTTCTTGTTCTGTAACGTTGAGTAGGTTTTTATTCATTTTGATAATGTGTATTACACCATATATGAATATTGGTGGTGGTTTGTGTTTTAGTTGCACATTATCGTTGTTTTCATCATTGTTTTGATTTTGGTTATTGTCATTATTCATTAGTGGTGCAAATTTATTTCTTGTGGTTATTTGGGATGATCCTGGGGTATTCGCTGTTGCCATTGCGGAAAGGTATTCTATGGTTTCAGTTGACTGCGTGACGGTTGAGGGTCAGGCAAGGACAAGGGGGGAATAAGTTGTCATAATATTGGGAATTATTTACAATTTATTGAATCATTGGTTGCTGAATAATTTGAGCTTGATTGGGGGTTGGAGTTATTTGATAAGGTATCTGAGAGCATAATGTCGGAGGTTGGAATGATTGTTGGATTGATAGCGGTTGTTGGTTTTGATTATAATGGTGTGAAACTGTTACGTTTGGATTAAATTGGAAGTTCATTTTTGAAACGTGTACACTGCGGTGTTTGCCGCTGATTGAAAAGTTTTTTGAATTTATAAATTTAAATAGGCCGATATCTCTTACCACAGTTACCGCTTCGTGCAGCTTGGCTTTGCGGCCGCATATAATCACACTTCACTTTCGCCGGAACAAACAACGATGTTTACGCGCTAAAAGTCGCGATCAGAAACAACATAAAATTTGAGTATAAAAACAACCGCGTCTTGACTTGCATCCAAAAATTCATTTTTGAGATTTATTCGATCTATACATGGCTGAATAAAAATTTCATAATAGCGTTCCAATTATTTTTATTGTTTTCCAACAGAACGGTATGGAAAATGAGCATGCAAAATTTCTAACGATTAATGAAACTTTTATGTATCCCCAATTCTAAGATAAAATAAATAAAATTCAACTGAAAGTTATTTATTCTTAGAAAATATATACTTTATTACACAAAAATTTATGGAATTAAAAACAATTTAATGAGTTAATTATGCGACTTTACCTGAGAAAATGAATTGCAAATACTTTATAAATTTAAACAATTACTTAATTAAAATGTATGAAAACTGGCGAAGTTCAAGGTGTCAATTTTTTTTAAATATTTTTTTAGTTTTCATTCTAATTAACTGTCCAGTTAGATTATAATAAATAGAGAAAATAAATTTGAAAGCAACATGTTTAAAACAAATCCAAAAACTTCTCTCAAAAAAATTAGTATCCGTGTGAGAAATCTACGTTATTTTAATGCTATGTTACTTCATCAACAAATGCATTACGTTACATTACAAAGGTTATTTCGATAAAATTTGTTGAAAACGAACATAAGCTATTAAAATACAATACGTAACTTTAAACACGTTCGGCTTAGTCATAACTTTACTACTTACGTTAAAAACAAGAATGATTTATTCCAATAATGGTCGATAAGTTCTGTATTTAATTTGAAAAGCAATAATAATTGTATTGGTATGATTATACATACGCCTTGTTTAAGTATTACAGTAGGTTACAACACGTAGAAAATCAAACGACGGCAACGCCCTAAAGAAATAACAATCATTATATTTCCTTTCAGGTGATTGCACTTGTTTGTTTGAGATTTTGATGAGTTCAAATGAGTTCGAAAATTTTGTAAAATGATAAAAAATGTTTTATTTTACCTGTTCTTCTAGATGTTTTAACTTTAGAAACAAAATTAGTGCAGTTTTTTTTAACTAAATCCAAGAAGATCACATATGACTGAAAATTTTTTGAAAATGTATTTTTGAACTCAATAATATTTGCTGATAATATAAAATTCGTTAAAAAAATTCAAGAATTTCGGTGTAAAATAAGTTATTGACTTTTTCTTGAACATTTAATTTTTTGTACCAGTTGCTGTGGATCAAAAAATACGATTGAGATCTAAAAACATTTATTTTTGGATTCTCTACAAAAATTCACTATTGCAAAAGAAGCTGTCAAATAATTTACAATATGTTACATCTTAAAGTGTATCTCAATGTTTGAATACCGTCACCAACATTTTTTTAAAAAAATCTATTTGGACTATTCTGTAAATTCAGATTTAAAAAATGTTGTTGGATAAATTTGTCATAAGTTTTTCACCTTCTTAAAGTAAACCCACTGATTTCGTTTCGTGTTCTGATGATGAATACATAATCAAGCCAATGTCAGATTCTTTTATTTTTGATAAAGCTCTTTTTGTTTATTCCATCACTGTCACTGTTGACTACTACTGTACAATGAAAAGCTTTCGGGGTTTTCACCCTCTTTTGACGTTTTGGTGATCGTGTGGTAATCCTCATTAGAAGAATTCAGCACTAATGCTGCAGATTAATAGGTTTTGGAAAAAAAATGTCTTGGAGGCTCAATTCCTTGGTCTCGGTTTATATTATTGGGCTCTTTTATGATGTGTGTTATGTGATCAATTTCAAAAAATTACTCGTAGATAATTTGGCGCTCCTCTTTGTATAGGCGATATGTCCTTTCAGATTAGTGCTTATCTTGGCTCTCTACAGTGACATGGTATTCTTGATCTTTCCAACTTTATTTTGATACTCTCTTCTTATTTTGATTGTTTATCCACTAATCATTTTTTGGGTTTCTGGATTGGGTTTGTTGCTTCGACGATGTTTACCTGTAGATCTTATGGCAGGTGCGCTGTTTTAATTACAAGTGAGTATGCGTCATTGTCTGAAGTTGTTTTTTTTGTCACAAAAATCTTCAATTCTTATGTTAGAATGACTGAACGCAATGTATGGTTTATGTCAAAGGCGTACTAGTTTAATAGCTACTTAGGTCAACCTTCTGTCTTACTAGATGTTAATGAATTTGTTTCATGGCTATTGGTATCTGAGTAAAATTTAATACCATGTCAAGGAAGGAGATAACTGGTTCAGAACTCAAGAAGATTTTAACATTTTTCCTAAATAAAAAAACGACCAAGAGCTTTTCCTCAAAATTTGAAACAACAAATCACTCATCAGAATTGCCTTGATGATGTTTCTAGTTTAATACCCATTCGTCGGGAAATCTTTTAATTACTTGCACTGCGTCGTCGTACTGGTATTGTTTTTCTTCTCACCAAAGTCTTTAGTTTCCATATTAGCAATGACTGAAGGAAATTGTTGTACTCTAAACATATGCGTACAAGTTCAAGTTCTGTCTTACTGGCTGTTAATGAATTTCCTTTAAGTCTATTGGTACTGGGTAAAAAGTAATTTGATGTCAATGAATGTGACAAGTAGGCCCAGAAGTGAGAAACATTTTTGTTTAAAAAAACGAAGAAAACTGTAAGAACCAACTGTCTAAAACAAATTATTCTTCTATAAACAGAACACTTATCAGAATTCTGATAAAGAATTCGAGTTTCTAAGCACGTGAAACCAGTCAATTGTAGCGACACGGTTTAGCAAACAAATATAAATACAATTAATTGAAGTAACGACAACCTAAAAATACTTAATTCTATCACAAAATAGAGAATTAACAGTTCAGAAGCTTGTATCTTGTCAGTAGTATAGTTGCTGCTAGCTTTGCAATTATTTATGCCATCTGTTAAGTCAACTGTTTACTTTTGTCTATTTTTTCCCCCTACGATATCAGGCTATCCGAGAGGATAATGAGTTCTTTAACTTAATACCCTGCTCGTGTATGCTCATCATAAGGGCAACAACAGAAAGAATTCAAAAAATCAACGATAATCCCTTCATGTAGGTAAGTCAGAGAAGCTCTAAAAGGTTAAAAAGAAACGGTGTTAGTCTGAAAGCTTCGAGTTGGTTATTTCTTATTGTTTTAATATCTTTATTCTAGTATCATACAGAATTTATTCTACTACCTCAACTCTCCGAGATCGATTAAGGAGCGGTTGAGAACATTTGACAATTTACGTTCCATGTGGATTTTTAATGTGAACAGCTCATGTTTACTTGATTTGCATAGCCACTTAGTAGATGTATCATATATTCATTCTTAAGAAAGAGATCCGTGAGTTTCTTGGTGCCAAAGTGTCTCAAGGTCTAACCTTAGGTTTTTCTATTTTTTTAGCTCTTCAGGCCAAAGTTTCTACTACCACATCGATTTTGTTTTCCAGCTCTGAAGATGTCTAAAATATGTTTGTGATCAGTGTGCAAGTTTTTTGACTCTGAACGATTTTGGTAACGATGGACTCGATTTTGGCTAGAAAGCGTTTGAATTTGATAGACTAGAGGACGTGTAAAATGGCAAATTATAACAGCCAGAACCCCAGCATCCAGTCCACTATGGAAACAGAAGAGGAACAACAACTGGCGTTCTTGTATGTGCTGGTAAAAAAATGAAGAAACAAATTTGTTCACACAGTGTCAAGAAAAGCTACACACGCGGACAGATACCTGCATGTCTTATTCAACCACCAGCCAGGCCAAAAGTAAGAAATAATCAAAGACTGTGACGGAACAAGCTCAAAGGATTTGTGAACCAGAGAATCTTCAGACGGAACTTAAAGACCTGAAAACTGCCTTTGAGGTTAAGCGGTACTAAGACAGAGATCAAAAGGTCAGTAAGACCTAGAAGATTAAAAGCACCAAAATTTGAGATTCGATTAACTACCGCCCACGTATATCTATTACACAAATCTTAAGTTACAGACCGTATAGGCAAAATTCTAGAGAGGCACGACATCAAAACTATTTTCAAACCAACTAAGAAGATTCATCAGATCATCAGATCAACAACGGACGAAAGAGATTCTTCTTCTTTCTTAGCAGGCAGAAATCCAATCTTTAAGTCTAAGACTTTTCCAATCTGGTGGTTACAAATTCTTTATTATCCATCACCATAAGCATATCATCTTCCACTTACCCAATGGTGATATCTGAATCAGAAGACAAATACTTTTTTTAGCTGAGCAGCTTTTCAATTATTGCGGAGTTTGAATCGGAGCTCCTAGATTCTTCTATTTCCTTCCATCTTTTTTGTTCTTCGGATTGACTTTATCAACAGAAGTACCATTATTTCTGTTTTTTAATTCTTCCTTCTGTTTCCCTCAATCAAAGTGATGGAACACTGCATCCTCTATTTAACAAACAGAAAAACACCAAAAACTGCACCAAAAAACTTTACATGGATACATGTTCAATAGCTAAGCTATCATCATCAGCTATACCGATACTGATGATCGCTGATGATGATGATAGCTTAGCTATTGAAACACGTGTCCGAGTAAAGTTTTTGGAACAGTTTTTGGTGTTTTCTGTTTGTTTCTGTTTCCTGTTTCTTTCTCTTCAATGAGTTTTTTTCTGGAGTCTTGATTTTTCTCAAATTTTTTTTTGTTGAAATCTGCTTTTGGAAAGGTTTGATGTCAACCAGTTTAACCAATTTCTTTGCTTTGCCGTTCTACTCAAAGATTGTTAACAATTTTCTTTAAATTGAATCCGACATAAAGTCCTGTTGAATTCAAAGCCTTAATAATGTATCAAGGAGTAAGTGTTTGAATTTAAGTTTTTTTTTAGGAATCTGGGTATATTGCCAATTTTAATTATTTTGCCATGTAGTATTTAAAGAGTTCCTAAAAGGACCGTATGGACTGTATCTATTAATAACAAAAGTTTTTTTTTGACAGATGGTGGAGTATGTTATGGTCATCAGACTTTCTTCCTGAATCATAATTCAAATGATTTTTTTCTTTAGTCGATAAAATAGTATGGTATGATGAATTCCAGCTCTGATAACAGCATTTTGACTGTAGATATCACATTTTTAATTGCACTTAATTGTTTCTTTAGAGATCGAGGTTTGTGTTGTCTGGGGCTCGTAATTTTGCACTATACTTCTAAAAACAAGGAATGTCGATAATTTTCTGCATTACACTTTACGACGTTAGCATTATCCTATTACAGGTGCTTTATCCTACATAAGATTAGCCTTGTTCATCATTAAATACTGTGACGTTCAGGGTGACCAATTAGGCTTTCCAGGGCAATCGTCCATTTTTGATGTATTTGATGTTGAACAGATAGGAGCCCAATACATTGACTCACTGGTTTCAAAAATGTTTCAGCATTACTAGAATAATTGTAGGTACTAAAAATTTCTTTGGTTTTTGATTATGGTGAATTTCTAAATTCATCATCATTATTGATATCACAATATTCAAAAATTTTGCAAGTTACCAAAGGAAATGTGTAAAAACTGAGAGATTTATCCGATTCTGTTGACTATCTGGAAGAAGAAAAGAAACTAAATAAGAGGGCGTTCTAAAAGTTTCCGACCTCAACGTGAAGATGGCAGCACTCATCAATAAAAGTCAGGAATGTGCATCTTTTGACAGCAACACATCCAAGTTTCAGCCAATAGACGCGCATATTTTATTTGACAGTCGTTTGAGTGAGTCGATGTGAGTATTTTTGTGAAAATAGAGAAAATCGAGTATCGAGCTGTCATAAAATATTTGTTTTTAAAAGGGAATACGCCTACGTAAATTAAAGATGAGTTAAACTCTGTGTACGGGGACTCTTCGCCGTCATTTACCACTGTAAAATTTAGGGCAGCTGAATTTAAACGTGGCCGTAAGAACTTGGGAGATGATGAACGTTCGGGACGCCCAAAAACTGTAACTACTGACGATAACATTGTTTAAGTTCACCAAATGGTGTTAGACCACCGCCGAATTAAAGTGAGAGAGATAGAAGAGGCAATGAAAATGTCTAAAAAACGTGTTTGTCACATATTAAATCAAGATCTATGCATGAGAAAGCTGTCGGCGCGTTGGGTGCCGCGCTTGCAAACGTTAGACCAAGAACGTGTTCGAATGAACATTTCCAATGCTCTGTTGGCGCAGTTTAGGCGCAATAAGTCCGAGTTTTGGCGTCAATTAATTACTGTAGTTGCTTGAAACAAAAATACAGACAAAACAGTGGATTTCAAAGGGGGAACCGGCTCCAAAAATGCAAAATCTGTTTTTTTGGCTGGGAAAGTGATGGCCATTGTTTATTGGGATAGTCATCCCCGTCTCACACCTCAACAGTTGCAATGGCAAAAATCCATGAATTACGGTTTGAACTGCTTGACCATTCACCTTATTCACCAGATATAGCCCCAAGCGACTTCTTTCGGTTCCCCCAACTAAAAACTGCGCTCGGAGGACAAATATTTTTGTCAAATGAGGAGGCAATCACCTTTGTGAACAATTATTTTGCACAGAAGAACGCCGAGTACTATTTGGACTGATTAAAGAGATGGGAGCATCGCTGGGAGAAATGTATAGAGTCACAAGGAGACTATGTAGAAAAATAAAAATAAATTTTAAGATTTGTTAGCTATGTTAAGTCGGAAACTTTTTAGACCACCCTCGTAATAACAGGTTTTTGAATTTTTGGCTCCAAGTGTGGATTTCGGTCAATTAGAATTAAAGTTTTTTTAGAAACTTGACCTCAAATTAAACGATGCAGAGTTTCATCTACCACACGTAAATCATTCATTGCGTTTGATTTTATAATGAAATTCGAAGCAAGTATTGTAGCTCAAATTTTTGTTCGAAGAACATAACTTGTCAATGTCAACATGTATTTGTCAGACAAGATGATACCTGTTAAGATTAGCACCCCTTTTATTATTCTTTAATCATTCAAAACTCAATTAAATCAGATGTCGTCATAGTAACCCACAGTGATGACTCAACGGTGGTAAAAACCATTCAATTTTTTTGTGAAAAAGAGAGTAGGTTGTTGTTTCATAGGCATCCTGGCACATATCACTAACCATTAATTAATTAATTAATATACTAACTATTAATTTGTCAAAATTTGAAACTCTTCTTTTTTCTTCTCATTTTTTTCTAAGCACTCTTTTCACTTTAGGGTATCTACCAATCATGTTTTTTCCTCTCTACTCTTTTGAGATAGAACAAAAACTCCGATGAACAGACAGCTCAAGCTCTTATCATTTTCTACATTGCTGGTTGATGATTGTATTCCTTTCTTCTACTTTTTTTATTGGTAGAAATTTTGTCGATTGTGCACTATGGACTGAAGTCACTCTCAGTTTACTTTTGTGTTCTAATCTTTCGAGCATGTCAAAATAGTGCTTTAATGGAAGTCTAGAATCCCAAAGAGAAGTCCTAGGACAGAGCATGCCAGCTTCGTATGCATAGGCTCCGTTCGGAGTTTGTCTTCCCAAAGTTGCTTTACATGGTATTTTCTTACATTCTAAACAATCTACAAGCCTAGATTCCTTCTTATTTTCAATTTTCCCGTTTCTTAATACTCAATTTGTGTAACCACTTCTCTCCACTGTTAACTCTTCCTTCTGCCTTTTATTACAGCTCATCCATTTTTGATGTATTCGATGTTGGACTCCGCATTTGGGTCCCAGATGAGAGCCCAATACATTAACTTACTGGTTTCATAAATGTTGCAGCACTACTAGGATAATTCTAGGTACTAAAAATTTCTTTGGTTCTTGATTATGAAGAATTCCTAAATTCATCATCATTATTGATATCACAATATTCCAAAAAATTGTAACTTACCATAGAAAATATGTAAAAACTAAATGATTCTGTTGACTATCTAGAAAAAGAAAAGAAACTAAATAATAACAGGTTTTTGAGTTTTTGGCGCCAAGTGTGGCTTTCAGTCAGCTGGAATTGAAGTTTTTTAAGAGACTTGACCTCAAATTAAACGATGCAGAGTTCGATCTACCACACGTAAATTATGCATTGCGTTTGATTTTATAATGAAATTCGAAGCAAGTATTGTAGCTCAAATTTTTGTTCAAAGAACATAACTTGTGTGACCGATTAAACTTTGTCGACCATGTTAGTACATTGAAGTCAATGTCAACATGTATTTGTCAGACAAGATGATGTCTGTTAAGATTAGCACCCCTTTCATTATTCTTTAATCATTCAAAACTCAATTAAATCAGATGTCGTCATAGTAACCCACAGTAATGACTCAACGGTGGTAAAAATCATTCAATTTTTGAGCACACGAAGACGTTTATCAACTCCCTCAAAGCTTCTGAAACAAAGTTTTTGTTTTTTTAGCAATGTATTACTTTGAAGGACGTGTCTTAATTTCCAGCGTAATTTGATCTTCAATTTACACATATTAATAGAAAATGAAATCAATTGTTGGAATCCAATTTGTTGTATGTCATCGTCAAAATCGTGAATTAACACTACTTTGTAGCACGTGCTCTCGTGAAGTGTTATTCTATAATTGTCACGGCGGATGTAGGTCATAGCCAAGAATAAACCAGCAGTTACCAAATTACTGCACAAACCAAACCTCTCTTCTTTTTTTCTTATTGAATAGGCACAGTTTTTTTCATGTTAAATAACCGCATCTAGTACAATGTCATATGCATAAACAATATAATTGTGCATTTTCAAGGAAACTAAGCATATCTTGAATTTATTTTTCGTACATGACAAGCTCCAATTATTAAGTATTTCCTTTTTTAACATCAGTAAAACGATTTCTGATTCACCTAAATATTTTTTTCGTTTTTTATTTAAATAATGGCGTGTTTATTCATACAGTAGTTATTTGTAACGTACTCATTAAACCATTAACGTCACCTTGAGTAAAAAAGAGTTAAATTAACATACAAATTTAAACACATATATAAAGAGTTAGTTCATTGTTTAAACAATTATGTTGTGATCTCACACATAGATTTAAAGCTCTACTAGACTATTGGATGATGAAACGTATCGATTTCAATAAAAAAGTTTTACTCTTTTACACTAAATTAACATAAACGTGAATCAAAATTTTGCTAGAAGGAAGATTAATCCCGTTGACCTACGCCCTCGAATTAAGCGCTTAACCTTTTAATTAAGAACAAACGGTTCCTGTTCTTGAATTATTATTAAGAGGGTTTTGTTGATTCATTCATCTTTAACATCCCAAGTGAATGGTAAATTGCGATGCACTTTTACAAAACGACAATTAAATCAATCAAATCAGACCAGTATTGTATAGGTCCTTCTTTTAATCTCGCTCGTTTAATATGTAATTAAGCTAATAGTTTCATAAACTCGTACTATAAAAACGTATTTTTTTATTCAAGGACAATACAATTAACGTGTTCGAGTCATTAATTTAATTTTACTTCTGGATAGTTTACGGTGATACCATCGCAAGTTGACTCAAATTTGACTAATTTATTTATACAAAAATCGACACTCAAATTATTTACTGTAATTTACTGTAAGCCCACGTTGGGCACCGATAACAGTTTTTTATAATTTTAAAAATATTCCTTGTATCTATAAATTTTTTTCAAATTAAACTTATTACTAATTTATTAATAATTACTAAGCACTTACTCAGCTACGGAAATCACGTGATTTTATCCATGAATATTAATTATGTATATAAAAAAAAGTAGGGATATGAAACAAGAATTTATTGTAAATTACATTTTCGACAACTTTTATTAGAAGTGATTAGTTGCTATACATCGATTTCAGTTTTTTATTATTATTTTTATTTTGTAAACACTGGGCGTCAAGTCGACCAATAGGATCGAGCTAGCTAATAATAATAATAATTCTTCTCTGCCCAACAGGATATCCCTAATTACAGGAGAAAAAAAATTACAACTAAACTAAAACAAAAACTTAATTATTTATGACTTATAATAATATAATATTTATAATATACTAAATGAAATAGGTTGTCATCTTCAATCACCATCAGATTTATATTTTACGAATCCCGAGGAGTGTTAATCGATTCATACGAAAGATGGGAGAGGTAGAAAGAAAAACAAAAGAAAGAAAAAAAGGGATACAATATGAATTTATTTTTGAAGTGAATCAGGAGTAAAAAATTAACGGAAGTAGTTTTTGGAATGCATAGGGGAAGTTGAAAGAGAAGGATAAAATACAAAAATTATCCCATTCAACAAGAGAAAAATTAAGACAAAAAAGAAAAAACTCCTGGGGTTACTAGAACTAGTAAAAAACATACAGATATATGAAATGACAATAAACGTGTGGAAGAAATTATAGGAGAAAAAAGGAGGAAAGTGTAGAAGAGGTGACAGCATAGTGAAACGAAGGAAATAATAAAAGCGGAAATTTTAATGCAAAACTAGGTGGTAAAGGGAACAAAAAAAATTTTAATCAATCAAAGTATAAACAATCAAGAAAAAAATTAATAAAAATGTGTAGTATACTTATGTGAACAAAAAGAGAATAAGAAATAGACTATGCGATAGTCAGTAAAGTGAATGTATGGAAAATGTAAGAGGAGGAGTAGGGTCACCAACAAGTAGAAGTATTTTTAAATCCAATAGAGTACGAAGAGAAACAAGAAGCCAGGACAAAGTGAGAAATAAAAAATTTTAATAGATCGAAGCAAATAAAAAGCTTCGAAATGAGATGGTAAGCTAGAAAAAAGTAAAAGAGAAATGGAAAGAGAGAAAAAGGAATTAAGAAAAAATGACGTGAAAGAAGAAAAGACCAGTAAAAGAGAGAAGTATAGAAGCAAAACCAGAACAAAATGCAAAGGGCAAGTATGGAAATTGGTAAATATAAGAGTCAACAAGAGAAAAGTAGATGATTAGTAATAAATGAAAATAAATAAAATGCTTATCAAAAAAAGAAAGAAAGAGAAAATAGGAGAATGTTGAGAGACGTACAAATTCAAAAAGAGAAAGTAGAAAGTGAGATAAATATTAAAAGAAAGGACGGAAAAAAAATAACTACGAAATTTTTGAAAGATGAAGTGAGGTCTTAAAAGAGATAAAAAATTATAAAAGGGTGACTGTAGTAAACTCCAAATAAATTATTATTCAGAGACTTATCAAAAAAAAGACTAGAAGTTTGAGCTTATTTATGACATTTAGAAGATGAAATAAAACGAGATCAAATGAAAGGAGTATGATAGGAAGGATAAAATGTGAGTGAACAATGAAATTGAAGCAGAGGGAGAATGAATAATTTAAGTGAAGAGAGATATTTAGAAAGAACGAGTTTAATGATATCAAGAAGACAAAAAGAAGAGAAAGGAAAAACGACAAAGTGTCAAAAGAGGGTTATGTAGTGGTGAATGAAAAATGAAAGGAATATAAAAGAAGAGATAATAATACGCTGACCTAAAAAATAAGAAAAAGGAGAAAATTAGTTACAAAAGTAAATTGTTTGCAAGGAAAATTTAAAAGAAAATGATATCAAAGTTCAGATGTGGGAACAAAAAAATGAAAATAAATGCTGGTCTAAAATAAAAACTGTAAAATATGTAGACAAGTGAAGGAGAAACTAAGAAAAGAAATGAATACATGAAGGTTGGTATTAGAAAAAATAGGAGAAGGAGATAATTAGGATAAGAAGAATACTGGAGAGAAAGAAAATTTAGAAGAAGTGAAAAAAAGAGTAGGTTGTTGTTTTATAGGCATCTTGGCACATATCACCAAGGTAGTGATAACTAACTATTAATTAAATTAATTATTATACTAACTATTAATTTGTCAAAATTTGAAACTCTTCTTTTTTCTTCTTCATTTTTTTCTAAACAATCCTTCCACTTTAGGGTATCTACCAATCATGTATTTTCTTCTCTACTCTTTAGAGATAGAACAAAAACTCCTATGAACAGACAGGTGCTCATAAGCTCAAGCTGTTACTATTTTCTACATTGCTGGTTGATGATTGTATTCCTTTCTTCAATTTTTTCATTAGTAGAAATTTCGTCGACTGCGCTCTATGAACTGAAGTCACTCTCAGTTTATTTTTGTGTTCTAATCTTTCGAGCTTCTCAAAATAGTACTTTAATGGTAGTCTGGAATCCCAAAAAGTCCCAGCATACCCGCTCCGTATGCATTAGTCTCCGTTCAGAGTTTGTCCTCCCATGGTTGCTTTACATCATACTTTTTAATTTTCTTATATTCTAAACAATTCCTTTTTTTCTCAACAAAACTTTCTCATAATAAAAATTAATTCGGTTTTTTTACCGCTTTCTGTCTTCTTCTTCTTTCTGTTACTGCCCGCATACAGTATACCTTTTCTCCTCTTTCACTTAATAATACTTCACTTTTCTTTTGCTCTTTCACTAATTCCCGCACTATCTTCCAATCCTTTCCCACACAACCTGCATCACTTCCTGTCATCTTTCAGACAATATTTATTTTAGTTCTCCTAATTACCTCACCTAAACCTTGCTAAAATTTTTCTTACTTCAACTATGTATTGTGTTAATTCTTTTGTTATTAATTTAATATAAGTTTTAGTATTTTCTCTTATTTTTGTCCTGATTTCCTTTATCTGTGTGTTTCTGTCTCTTATTATTTATCCTCTTCTGTACCCCTGCCTTATTCTGTTATTTTTTCGACCTTTTTCGTCGCGTATCCTCCGCTTTCTTAGTACAACCTCCTCCCTTCTTGTCCATGTTTTGCCCTTTAATTCTTTTGTTCTTTTCAGGGTAGCGGGTAGACGACACTCAACGAACCCGGTTGAGATGGAATCTACTTCAGGCATGCAATCCTGCCCACGCAAGCTATGATTTTCCTCCAACACCTCAAACTGGAGAAAATTATATCATTACCCTCAATAAGTTCCTGACCTATCTTACATTTCCTTCCCATCCCAGCATACTGACGAGAGTACTTAATACTCTCCACACATGCAATAAGGAGCCTTACGAATCTTGGCTGATGCTTTGATGCTTCTGATCCTGCATGTGTGAGTCGTTTTAGTTTCTGTCCCTTACCTTTATGGTAATTTCATTTCATAAAATATATGATGATGATAGGTCCTCAGGTAAAATTTCCGGAGGTAAAATACCCCTTTGTTCGGATCTCCGGAGTAGGGGTACCAGGGGGGCTTCACCATCAACATTTGCTATTTCATTTGGAAATATTTGCGGACTGACATCGAACATAAACTCAGTCCACCACCACCTTCCCTTCTTCCAGCCCTACATTCTTTTCTTAACAGAGACACAAGTCAGTGGCAAGAACTCCACTACACATTTGCTGTTTCCGGGGTATGAGCTTATGTCCTCATTTCGTCTTCACGGTGGAGTTTGCGCATACGTGCGCGATAACCTAGCATACGCACGACTTACTCGACGGATGACATGACCTTCTCTGGCTCAAAGTAAACATGAAGGCTTCAATAAAATTTATCTGCAGTATTTATCGCTCCCCTTCTGATAAGTCATTTAACGAGCTGTTTAACTTTATCTCAATCAAAATGGACAGCTTGATTTCAAATTTTCCTTCCTCTGAAGTAATCGTCGTTGGCGATTTTAACGTTCATAACGAGGACTGGTTGGGATCTACAAAAACTGATCCGGAGGGTAGAGTAGCAGCGATATTCGCTATAAGTCAATCTCTAACAAATCTAGTCAACCCCTTGACCTGTTTCTTACAACCCATCCTGAACCTTACAAGGCTTCTGTTTCAGATCCTTTAGGTAACTCCGATCACAACTTGATTACCGTGACCTGCCCAATAAAAGATGATCAAATAGCAGAACAAGCGCCTCACCGTACTGTGTGGCATTATAACGCCGCCGACTGGGAGGGTCTACGAAATTTATATTCCTCTTTCCAATGGAATTCTGTCTGCTTTTCCTCTGATGATCCATCAAATATTTGCGCAGAAATCACCGATACGATTTTAGCTGGAATAGAGGCATTTATACCTCACAGTATAAAGTCTTCTAGACCATCTAAACAAAAGCCCTGATTCTCCAAAGCATGCGAAAGTGCAAGAATTAAAAAAATGCACGCCCATAGAAAATTCCTCGATGATCCATCACCTGAAAACCATCTAGAAAAAATACACTGTAGAAATCGCTACAATCGATTAATAATCGAGGAATCCAAAAATGATTTCAACAGAGGTATAAGGGATAAAGTGATGTCCTGTCAGAACGGAAGTGGAGCTTTCTGGTCACTGGCTAAAACAATCACACAAAATTTCTGCAAAAGCTCTGTCCCTCCATTAACAACGGATGGACAAATAATATGTACCTCCAAAGCGAAAGCGGACCATTTTGCCAAACAGTTTGCTGCAAACTCCACTATTAGAGTACCTTGCAACCTTTCTCTTCCAAAAATTCCTATTGTGCCGTACATGATGAAGGAGATTACATTCACGGTTAAGAAGGTTAGACAAATTTTAACCACTCTTGATACTAAAAAAGCTGGTGGTTCGGATGGTATTCCGGCGAACGTCCTCAAAACGTGTGTTCCCGAATTAGCCTCCATTCTGGTTCGTCTATTTAAAATCTCTTATGACAAAGAGATTTGACTATATAACTGGATAATTGCTGGAGAGCAGCCCATTTCCAAAAAAGGGTGTAAGAGTATTCCATCTAACTATAGAACTATATCTCTTCTCTCAATGTTGAGCAAAACCATGGAAAAATGTATCAACAATTAAGTGCTGAAATACCTGGAGAGCAACAAACTAATACATGATAAGCAGTACGGTTTTCGCCAAGGAAGATCTACTGCTGATCTGCTTACCTATGTCACTCATGGCTGGAGTTCCTCCATTGAATTCGATAGTGAATTTAAAGTAGTTGCTCTTGATATTTCCAAAACCTTTCATCAGGTATGGCATGCAGCACTACTCAACAAATTGCCCTCTTATGGCCTACCTCCTAAGCTCTGTTCATGGACGGCGAATTTTCTCTCTAATCGAAGTATTAGTGTAGTTGTCGATGGTTACTCTATAATTCTATAATATCAACGCCGGTGTTTCGCAAGGTTCTGTGCTGGCCCCGACCCTGTTTCTTCTCCATATCAACGATCTTCTTTCTTCCACTGAGAATTCCATTCACAGCTATGCTGACGACAGTACTCTTCATTCCAGCATCAGTTTTCTAAACCAGTTTCCGCATCCAGTTTGGATGAGCAACGCCGTACAGCATCGGTATCCCTCTCAAACGATCTTCAAAGAATTACAGAATGGGGAAGCAAAAATCTTGTTGTATTTAACACTACCAAAACACAAACCTGTCAGCTTTTTCTCAAACAGTTCCTAAATCCACATTCTATTTAAAAAAAAGGTCAAAACCTCGAACTGAAAGATTCTTTCAAGTTGATTGGCGTCGAAATCGAGCAAGACCTTCAATGGAAGAAGCACATTTTATCTTTGGCATTGGTTTCAACCAAGAAGCTGGGTTTTCTTTTTCGGGCAAGAAACATTTTTTCTTCAGTTAATCTGTATACGTTGTACACATCACAAATTAGACCTAGTCTCGAATACTGCTTTCATATCTGGGGATCTGCTTGTCCCACAACTCTTCGCATTCTTGATTCTATCCAGAGGAGGGCTGTCCGCCTTATTGATAATCAAATACTTGCTGCAAGGCTGCTTTTTCTCAAACACCGTAGGGTGGTGGGTGATCTTTGTTTGTTTGACCGGTACTACAATGGTATGTGCTTTTCTGAGTTGAACTCTATAATTTTAAATTCACATTCTATTCAAATGAATGGTCAAAACCTCGAACTAAAGGATTCTTTCAAGTTGATTGGCGTCGAAATCGAGCAAGACCTTCGATGGCAGAAACACATTTCATCTTTGGCATCGGCTGCAGTCAAGAAGCTGGGTTTTCTTTTTCGGGCAAGGAACATATTTTCGTCAGCCAATCTGTAGATGTTGTCTTAAATACTGCTCTCATATCTGGGGATCTGCTTGTCCCACAACTCTTCGCAATCTTAATTCTATCCAGAGGAGGGCTGTCCGCCTTATTGATGATCATCCAATACTTGCTGTAAGGCTGCCTTCTCTCAAACACCGTAGGATGGTGGATGATCTTTGTTTGTTTTACCGGTACTACAATGGTATGTGCTCTTCTGAGTTGAGCTCTATAATTCTACCGCCTACAAGACCCAATCGGAAACTCGATCTTCAAAGCGTATGCACCTATTTACAGTTCAGCTCCGAACTTCCAGAACTGCTCACTACGACCGTACTTTCATTCCTAGGGTATCTCGACTATAGAATCTCCTACCATCTCACGTATTCCCCGTATCCCCAAATCTCCAGTCCGTTAAGTCCCGAATTAATAAATTGCAGCTTTCCTCTCTCTCCCCTTTATTTGGCAACCTCGGTACCTAGTACTTAGGCCTTTAGCCTTCGTGAATTATCCAACACTCGTATAATATTCTCTTTCCCGACTGTACTTTTATTTTCTCTATTTTCATTTCTTTCTGGATTCCCATCGTTAACTCCGCCCACTCTCCTATTGCAAATCAATCATCGTCGAGGTTAATGTCCTATCCCGGAAGAAGTTTTTGTTTTAACAAATAACATTTTGATAACATGATGAACAGCCATTATGTAACAAATCGTTCTTCGTTTTTATCGACGCAATAAAAAAAATAAAATAAACTAAAAACACAAAAAGTGTGCATTTATATTAGATTAGATTTATTTGTGGTTGACATGGCACTGAATCAATCCTAAGCATTGTGCCCCGCCTTCTACATGTCAATCTTTCTGAAAAGTCTCAGAGTATACATGTGATTCAATAAAGTGACTTCTTCTAGGCTCACGTTGGTCACTAAAACGTATCCAGCTTCTGACTTTGTGAGTATATAAGCTGGAATTTCATTTGGTGAGGGACAGAATCTGTACTGCAAATTCATGGTCACATCTAATCGAGTAAGATGCTTGCCAAGTAAGCAGTGGCCAGTGGGAAATCTCGTGAGAATGTTAACATTGATTAATAATAATTGGTTTCTCTCTTTTCTTTCTTTCCTTTTTTTTTTCTCGATTCGGAAAGTTTCTTGTATTGTGTGCTTGCAATACCACAGGGTCTTGTGGAGAGGGTAGCCTTCCTTTTTCTAGCGAGGTAATGTGCTTATTCAATACCTTCTAATCTGCTCTAATCTTGTTGAGTAACCTGGGATTCATGGAGTAATTTGCTCTAGGTTCACGAATTGGTCCCCGTTCTTCTGAAAAGTGTGGCGTCACACTCCGTAAGTAGATGAGACAGGGTTTCGTCCGCAGAAGAGTCCCGATTCAATGAAGGAGGTGGCCATCTCTTTCTAGCTAGAACATCTGCTTCCTCATTACCTTCTAACCCAGTGTATGCTGAAATCCAGATAAGTTTGACCTTATTAAGTATAATTATAAACAGTAGTTTAAAATGTTTATGTTACAAAATTAACGTAACGCTCATAATTTTAGAGCTGAATTTATACGTTCTTTCACGGTTTGATGGTGGCATATACTAATAAGACATATCCCTGATTTTACGTTTTTACCACAGTTCAATAATACTAAAATGAGATGAATCCTATACTATAGGTAGTATTCTTATCCTTTTGGAATAATATTTTTTATTTCTTATTAAAATAGTAATTTATGTACCAGTTCTGCCATCTATGTATGATATAGTAACTTGTAGTAACGATTACTACTACATTTATTTTTGAACATAAACAGATGACTCTACAACCTCCTATTTATAATTTAAGATAAACTTTAAACTTTTGGTTTCATGCCGACAAAATTTGTTCATTTATAGCGGGGTCAACTTATCCAACTAATTTTTGAGAACATTCTGCTCAAGTGAAATCCAAAAATACAGAATCTGGATTTTAATTTTCCTTTTATTAAATGACGTCATTATCTAAAAATGTAAATGAACAAAATGAAAATTTGGATCATTTTAAACATCCGTTAGTTATACAGTTCGAACAACTCTCATTTGTAAAGTTTGCCATTAGACTCGTTCTAATTTTACCACCCCTAAATGTTAACTACCATCCGGCAGGAAATAAAGGCGCACCTTTGAAATATTGACCGTTATTTTGAGGGCGTTGTTTTAACGAAAAACTGCAACAGTAAAAGTAATAACGGGCCTTCAACGATTCATTCGTTTTGATTATGATTACGCTTTTATGATTTATTAGCTGCTTTTCCGTCATGGTTTTGGTAAATACACATTTTTCCAAAATAGGTATTTATTAAAATAATGGACATCTCAAGCTATCTAATTAATATTACATCAATGCGTCATGGAATGGTAAAACAAATAATGATTAATCGTGAAACCTTCACAGTAACAATAATCAGTCTATCATGAACTTAAAAATATATGAAAAATACATATACAATTTTATGCGATATGATAATTTTATTTAAATATAATCGCGAATAAATAAACATTTATAATTTTACTAGGCTCATTAAGACGAACTGAAAACTAAAAATAATTAACAAATATGATTTTGCGATTCCTGAACTGTTGCAAAAATTGTCGTGACACATACTGCAAACGGTCACACTATATTGTACTGATGGTGGATCGCACTCGTTTCCATTTTGTTTGTACAGACACTGCAGAGTTGTGTTGGTTCCGGAAGCACCTGCAATTAATTTGAGAATTTGTAAATTTTAAAAACTTTGTGTGTTTCTGTTTGAAATTTTGACACATTAACTTATGAGCAGAACTAAGGGCCATTAAAATCCCAAAATAGTTATCATAAAAACAAATTTTAAAAAATGTTTATGGAATCATTTAAAATTGAAAAAATCCAACATTTTTGGGATGACTTGACTGATTTCAAATCTCCCCAAAGGAAAAAGTCGGTTGCACTAAAATTAGAAGCTGGGCATTATGGACAATATGTCTGCATGTGTGGATCAAATGGGGCGAACGTCTCATTACAAGGTCACCACGATTTTCATCAAACTGATGATTTTTGTGATCATCAGTTTGATGAAAATCATGGTATCATTGTCTCAGTTTTTTTTTCTGATTTTCCATGAACATAATATCAATATTGAAAACAGAACCAGATTTCTTCTTCAACTGTCTTCTCTGTTCTTTTTTAGTATATAATATTTCTATCTCTATTGCCAAGTTGTGTCTCATGACACACAAATTTGTTTGGCTTATTTTGAACTCTCGTCGTAAAGTTACAATTAAACAACAAATTAACTCCTCTAAACAAATACCTTTACAAAAAAATTAAGATCTATTTTTAGTCGTTAATCAGAGGTTTGTCTTCCTTTGTTCTTTTATTGTTCTGGTCTATGATTGCATTTTCTTGCCTTGATTTAGTTTTCGAAACTCTACCATCGTAGCTGTTTCTATTCAACTGTTTCTAATATAGGTTTCACACCATGCCCTCTCTTGAATGATTACTTACCTTTCCTGGTAATAATGTTTACTTTCTCAAGTATTTCATATGTGTATTCTTCATACTGTTATTTAGTAAGTACCCTGTTCTCGCTTCCTAATAACAAAGTAATTTTTTCCATTTCCGATATCCCATTACAAAGTTCTGACTTTTTGTTTCAATATCGTCTATTAGAATATTGTATTTAACACTCCACTATGTCTAAGCACTTTTTTTTTTGAAAATTATTGAATTGAGATTATTTGTTGTTTTAATTTTCACTACTTTGCTGTTTTCTCTTACTTTTTATTCGATATCCCCATTTTTCTTGGAGATCGGTCAAATGCTTTTGTAACTCTACAAATGGTATTTTTTTTTGTTTTGTGTTTTTGTAATGATTTTTTTTATGGTAAATGTAATGGGTCGATTTTCACCTTTAAAATCTTCATTCTGAGTCTTCTGTTTTTGGTTCAGTTATTACTTTCAAATTTTCCCTTTCACTACTGGTTATAAGTAATTGGTATTTCTTAATTTTTTTATACTGGTTTCTCTTTCCAACTTCTGTTGAGTGTTATACAAAGTGCCTTTATCCCACATGTCAATATTCTTTATCATTTCAGTTTTACAATGGGAAGTCCAGTGAGTCCAGTGAAAAATTTTGAAAAAAAAGTCATTGTGACCGCAGAATACAAGCCAGCGACAAGGTTTAGATATGTAGATGATACTCTTTGGAGACACGGCATCGAGAAGCTTAAGCAGTTTCTTCAACACCCCAGAATCTAGTTCACCATGAAAACGGAAGATCAACAAGTGGTTTTCTTGAATAGTAGAGAAGCTAACTGGTACCTCAGCAAAAAAATCAAAATATCAATGAGGTCTAAAAGATCGAGAACACCGGAATTTGAGAGCCAGACCACTAACTCCCACGCATATCATGCGCTTAGCAATGCGCATCACAAGGTAGTTTTCGAGATCTGCAAGTTGCTAGGAACGGTTCACGGTTTTCACAATAGGCTGGGTATAGGGTCCATCATAATTTATAAACATCTGGAAAACATCAACCGAAAGGAAGAAACCCCTAGGCTCAACCAGATCTGGACTCTGATCCTCAAGAACACCCGAACGGCATCTTACTAAGATCCGCACTTGACAAGCACGATGCAAGACCCAACCCCTCAAACCAGTATAAGTATAATCCGCGAAGCAGAAATCAACATTTATGATTGAAGAATCCTTGAATAAGTTGGCCACTTAAGTTAGAGAACCATTAGGAAGAAATTTTGATCGACGACCTACAAAAGCGACCTTCGGATCAACCGATTAATGTGTTATCAACATACTTAAACCATTCTTAATTTTTTAACGGCAAATTTTATGACGCAACGTTTTTATAGAAGACGTCGCTTATATCTTTGCTCTCATGTAAAAGGAACCTTCTCTACACTTTGTGTAACATTAAGGTTCCGAAGTTTGATGTGGACATTGTCTGGTACGTAAGTGGGTAATTTAACCCGTTGGTCGATAAACCAATAAATCAAATTAAAGTATCGCGACAAACTCATCGATGCTGGACTTTTTTCTGATTATTCCTTTTTATCAAACTGTAAAAATAAAGAAACAAATTGAAAATCAATATTAGTATGATAATTAATTTTTGGTTGTCTGCACTTCTTTTATTTCTTCTTTATCTGATATGTCAACCATATCTTCAAATCCTTGTGCCGTATTTTATTTTGTTATTTTTTTGATCGTGTCTATTAGTAGAAAATAATACACCTACGTATTTGATTGAAAAGTATATCAAGTGCATCCATTTAAGTGCTATTTTTGTTTTCCACTGATAGGCTTGATCAGAAATTATCATTAGCATACTGCAACATTGTGCAATTAAAACCAAAAACAGGCCGGGTAAATAGCAAGATCAGCAACAACAAATATCACCTTTGCGATTGTCTTTTAAAATTAATCACTAATTTGTAGCATCAGAGTAGAAAAAATCACTGCATACAGTTTTTGTTAACATGTATCAAGTAGTTTTTATCCATGGATCAATACTTGAACCTAAAACCTCTACTGAGATTTTTTTGTTTAAAAACTCTTATCAAAAAAAAATCTCATAAAAACCATATTCAGTATCAGTTTTTTCTTTATTCACTCCAACCGGACACTTGATTTTAGTATTTATTTAAATTATACTTCAAAAAAGTTGCAAAATGTGCTAAAACTGCCATTTAGACCCAATAAATTCCACCTTGAAATTTTCAAATTCTTTTGGGAGATACAAAGAAAAACAAAATGGTAGATTGGTTCGATGAGAACTGTGAAAACAAAGAAATGGATTAACACGCTAAGAAAACAAGATAAAAAAGACTATGACAGAAAAAAAGATGACTGGATGAACAGTAAAATGGTAGAAATTGAACAAGAGAACAAAAACCACAGGGTAAAACAATTTTACAGGAAAATAAAAAACACTCTCAGAATTAGAACAAGAAGACTAAAAATAAGGTAAGTCAAATAGAGTACCACCCCCAAAAAATTGAAAAAAGTAAGATTTTAAGTAATCCTCCCTATCAGTGTTCAATTTGGTGAAAGAGACGTCGCAAGAAAAGTAAGATTAGACAAGAAGAACATTATTACGGACGGTATACAAATAATAGCGCACGCTAAAAAAGAAAAACAATTTAGAATTAAAATAAACCAAGATACTTGGGTAACCAAGCCTATGGTAGAAACAAGAATCTTATTAAAAGTAAAACAGTTGCCCAAAAAAACAAAGATTAAAATAGACCTACATTGACAAACGCTCTAGAAACAGCAACAATGAATAAAAAAAGAAGGGGAAGATTTGAAAGAAGCAGAAAGAAAAATACTGTATTGGGATTATAACAGAAAATGTACATGAAAGATTAAATACTAACAAGAAAATTGAAGATGAACTAGGAGGAGAATATAGAGTATATAAGATTCATGAAAACACACAGGATGAGGAGAATCCTGTTAGAGATGCTACGGAAAATAACTCAATGGACCTCACTAGAACAGATAAGGGAGAAAGACCAGAAAAAGAATAAATGAGAAAGATGTAAGAATCTTGGGAATAACAGGATGGAAACTTTACAAAAATTGAAAAAAAATTAGGTACGAAGCTAAGACAAACAAGGACCTAATCAGTCATAATCTCAAGATTGAACGGCTTAAGGAGGATGATGTTTATGGAACGATTTCAAATATAATGGTTAATTAAAAATACCTAATAAATTATTATCGTCTAGATTCGGGTATAAAAACCATCGTTAATAAGAATTTCTTTCAAACGTTTTGTTTTTCAAATCGAAGATGGTTGTTTGCTCGATGTTCTTTGAGATTAGTTCCCATCGATATCTTGGTAGTTCCTATGAATATCTTGCCACAAGAATAAGTTAGACGTAAAACTCTGGCTGCTGAGAGAGGGTCTCCTTGACCCTTTGATCTGCTGAATTTTCTTGGTTGGTTTGAAAATAGTTCTGATATTGTGTCTTCCTAGATTTCTTCTTATGCTGTCTGTGATTGTGGATACGTATGGAAGGTATGGGTAGGAGGTAGTAGGTTGACTCTCAGATTTATGAAGGATGGCCTTTATCTGAATGAATTAAAATTGTTAACAATAATATCAGAATACATAAAAAAGGAGATATTGGTGATAATTAAAAAATTGATTGATATGTGGAAAGTGGAGTTTCTCTTGGTTTACGATTATCACATCTGTCAAAAAAATGAGACGCGGAGGACTGACTTCTACTTTTTGACCTATAAAAAAAAGCATACCGGAAGGATTTATTTTTGGTCTCCTTTAATTAAATATAGTTCAGTGACATAAATACGCATGTTCAAGATGAAGGATACGTGTTCGCCGAAAACACCATTAAAAAAAAGTACTGCTGAACAGCAGGTACTTGACTAGACAATTACCAACAGTCTAACCTAAACACCTTTAAGACTCAGGTCTGAAGATACCAACACCAAGAATTTAATAATTTCACTTACAATTTCACTTGGTTTAAGTTCTCCAGAGTGAAAAAACCCATACTATTTATGAATCTTCAAATTTACAACGGAAGAAAGTAATAGTTAGAATTTTGAAGAGATGCAGTAAAAATAGGGTGTCTGAACATAAAATTAATGAACTGGTTTAAAAATTAACTGAAATATTATATCAGCTCTCAGTGAACACTTTCACACTTTTCAACCAGAACGGTACAAAAGAAGAATTAGATTTTCTAAATTTTTTTTACGTCATACGCATTCAGACCTATCGATCTATAACATCTTTTGTTTAACATTACGCGACAGAAAGAGAAATGATATTTTAATTAATCATTTATTTTCTATGGCTTGACAGACCGACAAATTCTTCACAGGTCTTAAATTAAAAGTTTTCGCGCGGTATTGCTCAATCGAACACTCCCAGTAATAAACAGATACGATTAATTAGATACCGTTATAACAGTTAACATTCTTCAACATTCAAATTGTACGTGTACCGAAACTTTCTAATTGTAATCGGATGCAAAAAGGTTAAAAACCTGCAAAATTATTTTTCTCTTGCACGAGCAAGGAAAATCAACTTACTACATTACGCCGTAATTGATATAAATTAATAAATGACTCAAACCCTTAATTGAACGTATTTGCTGCAATTAACGGTTCGCGCCCAAAATACCTTCGAGACGTAGCACCAAATTTATTTTAAGTCACAAAAACACTAGAGAAAGTCCTTGAAACAGTTATTCTTGTTATGTAATACTTACTTTGCAAAACTCTTCTTATGCAAACTGGGGAGAGCGCATCTCTTGTAGGGTTGCAGTCCACAGTGAGAATTTTGGATAAATCTTTGCAGTCGTTTTCGCTCGACGATTGGCAATTGTAACATTTAAAGGCATTACCTTCAATGCACTAAATGTTAATTACGTCGTTAAATAAACGAACACATACCTGTGTGCAACAATGCAAAACTGACGAGGACAATCAAAAGTTTTTCCATTGTTGGCGAAAAGTTTCGAAACACTGCGAAGAAGGTGTCTTGACGTATCTCAAACTATCGCCAATAGAACTTTTGTAGGTCTTATTTAATCACGTGGTCTTACGTTCTACATTTATATAACATTTATAGGTTGACATCGTTTGGTATTTATATTTTCTTTTTATCGTTTAAGTATCATATAGGCGCATGCGATGTGCTCTTTCGTCATCGATTCACCTTAAAGATGAGGGTGACCACCCTTTGTATGCGTTTTTATTTGTACTGTAGAAATTTGTTTGATTAATGGCATGGAGGTGTGTGTTGTGTAATTTTAGAAGTGTGGGTTTCTGGGGGGCGAAATAGCAGTGGAGAAATTGTATACGAGGAGGTGTGTGTATAGTAAGATGAAACACCTAAGTGATTTTGTGAAGTAATGCGATCGAGGATGATGACAAGGAAAAAATCAGTACACAATTACAAGGCCATCGCTAATTACACAATGGTTAATTGCGCATTCAATTACTTGCATTATTGTGAAATTAAAATGCACGGTAATTAGCTTCATGAATTATGTGAACGAAGTCGAAACTTTTAAGTTTCATGGTAGTTGATAAAATATTCAATTTTCAGAAGCTCGTGACAAAAATTAGTCACAAAATAAAACAATTTTAGGATAACAAACTATCGAATCACAATTCGATCAAGCACTTTTCCGTATCAAGTCAGTTGAAACAAAGATGTGACATTTAAACAAAATTTTTTTTACAATTTGGTATCTACTTCCATTGTCACTATCTAACTTTTGGAAATTTCAACAAGCTATCAATTTCCTTCATCCTGTACTCTTGAAGTACAGTGTACTATATCAATTTCTCTCAAAATTAAAGGATTGGAGTTGTGGATAGATACTGATCCTTGATGGAATCAGAGCATCCAAATAAAATAAAATAAGAGAAAAGTTAGAATTTTGAAAACGAAACATAAGACTTAAATGTTGTTCGTTTCCATTTTTCTTTTCCAATTCTTGTATCTTGTTTTTATATCCTGTTTGTTCTTCTTTCTTGTACTTTCAGAGTGAACGTGTCTATTAGCTCCAATATACATTTTAGCTTATCTATATTTTTTGAAGATATTTATCTTATTAGTCAATTGTGTTCAGATTTGGGTGAATTCAAAAATGAATAAATCCAAAAAGTGAACTGAGTTAAGTCCTTTTGGCTTGGGAAGGCAGTATTGTCAGTGAGCTATCATTCCTTTTCTTCAGCTTTATTCCATTCTCATCATTGTGTTCAGTTTTCTTTTGTTTTGTGTCATTCCTTCTTCTTGTGATATATTCGGAAAACCTAAAAAAAAAGCGTTCAGATTTGTCGTTACGTCAGTGACCCCAATATCAAGTGAATTCAGATTTTCTGATATGTGAGCAATTCAAATGCTTATTAAAATGTGAGAACTCCAATAGCAAAAAAAGTAGATTGGAGGCTTTACTTCCATGTCGTCTCAAAAATTCTTCAACTTTTAATAAACCGCAGTGTATCCGTAGACTGAAAACTGTGTTGTGCATAAACCTCAAACAAACTACATCTCAATCCAATATCCAATCCAATATTTTTATATTCTTTGTTGCATATCGCTTACAGAATAATTTAATTTATTTGAGTTTCTGTGACTTTCGCAGTGTTATTAGATTTTTGTATCCTTTTTCTTCTACCTTAAGTTGATGACAGTCAATTTCTGGTAGACACTTCTCTTAGTTTTCTTTCCATTTTGACATTTTTCATTATGGTTCGTGTTCCATTTTATTTTGTAATTCTTCCGGTTCTCCTCTTCTTTTAAATCTTCATTGACTATGTGACCTATTTTCATTTGATACATTTGAACTATTGACGAATTTCTTAATGTATAATAACTCAAAGTCTTTTTGACACAACCCAAGTTAATTCACGAAAGCAGATTTCTCGCGAACCACGCTTTTCCCTTCTGAGTTACACCAATTCCCTGTTTATGTTACGTTGTATTTATTAGCGACTTTGTGCATGTAGCAAGGACTGATTTATCATAGGGTAAATTGCCTTGGTTCTCTGTTATAAGTCTTTCAGAACAGAAGAATTGTAAACCAAACTTACCGGTTGTATAAGAGGTGTAAATCCGAGTCTTCTGACCATACTTAGGTAAAGCCGTAGCAGTTCCACCATTTTGTTGTACTGTAGCCAAAGGACGCCCGTTTAGATTTCCTTTCTCTGCCGAATTGATTTACTGTTTGAGCTCCTTCATTACATTCTCAACGGTTTTATTTATCGAAATGTCCTGCAAAATCAGTTTACGATCCTGCATCTTCCAGTGAATATTTCTCAACTCCTCTTTTTAGATGTTAAGTATCGGAGAATTACGTAATGGAAGCAGACAGAGGGATAGTTGATTCAAGAACTGACTAACCTAATTCTTGGTGTAGTCAGTTTTTCATAACTCCTCTAAAACTACCGTATGGAGTTAATAAATGACACAAGTAGATTGAAGCCACCTAACTGACTACTTCTGAAAACAGAAATTTATTTGAATGATTAACGGCGACTATTTGAATGTCGTTTCCGTGCAATGGTTGGTCAAATGTATCAGAACAAATATTTTGCTTAATTTTCCTACATTCTTGAGCAACAGAGAGTCAATGCTGAGAATATGCATGTGCGATCTCTAAACTTTCTTGTCGATAAAAAGGAATTTTAAAAAAGTGTTGGAAGATTCAAAGGCGCTTTTTTGCATGAAGCCATTTCAGTGAATTCCTTTGGTTATATTTTAGGCGTATGTATAACACTACACTTTCTGTAAAGTTTGACGAGTACTTTGTGGCATCTGATATATAATTCCTCTCATGTTGTAAAAACTACAATGACCATCAAGGCCATACACATTCACATCTGCATTATCGAGGAGCAAAGTCTTGGTGATAACGTCAAGTCGTCAGCAAGTACTTACATTTTTGTACTTCCCCGTACGACACTAAATAACCCAAGTACGGTTTTTCTGAAGTAGAAGAGTGGAAAAAAATATGGTCTGGAGTTGATGTTTTTGACAAACCACACAATGGTTGCAATCTTTTCTAGCAATTGCATAATGATGTGTTCTTAACTCAGTGATAGTATGTTACGGTCCAAAATATTTGAGTTGCGCGTTGCGACGAAAATCAAATTTACCGCGCATGATACGGATTTTCCTATTGATGGATCGGAATTTTCGGAGTTTTAATCGAAACGACGGGCTGGTATCTTAGATCTTTCTCTTTATTTTGTGCGATTGGCGGTGCTGTAGAAAGCTACAAACTACATATAAAATTTCAATGTGGCTTTAATAATTACACGATAAATTAGTGTGGAAATATAAATCCGACCAATTACGCCCACATGTCTGGACCTCCTATTCTACACATAATTGACTGTCTAGATAATTTCCGGAGGCGCTGGACGAGCAATAGGGAATCCATTGTGACACAAAACGTGCCTTCCATTATTTTCATTTATTTTTTCTTCCAGTCCAAGGTTTTGACTCAATGATTTGTACATAGTCGTCCTTATTTTAAACTAGATTTTAGATAATTTTTCGATTGTTTGCCATGTTTGACTTATTGCTGCAGATGGTTTCTTTATGTCGACCAGTGCAGTTAGCAAAAAGAAAGAAAAAATTAATAACAGCACCCCAGTATATAGAAGTGGTAAATAATAGAAAGACAAACGACATACTAAAATTTAAACACTTTTGTAGAACGGGAAGGGGGTAGGGGGAGGCTTTTTATGGGAGGAATGCGGTTTTTGTCGATTTCCGGTAAAGTTTGACCTTCTACCGAAAAATGTAGATTGTAGATATTAAAAATATCTAAAACTTTTGTAGATATTATTTTTCACATAACCTAAAAATTATTTCTGGAAAATCGAGAAAACATGGATTTTCCGTTTTCATTTTTTGTATCGCGCGCCAAAAATTAAGTTTTCACCAATTTTGGTGAAAACATTTCTTTTTATGGTCTAAAGAGCTGTAATTTTTGCGAAAGAAAAAATTTATTTTTCGTGGTTATATTGGCAAAAAATCAAAAAATTACCCCCATTTTGTCAGTAAATGCAGGAATTATTCCATGTTCAACTTGTTTCCATCCTCAATTCGTTGCCGACAGTTCGTTGTTACCGAGCCAAGTTTCTAGCTGATAGTATGCTCTGTAACAACGTTGTTTCGCTGCACCTTCTGTTGGAGGAAGTTTCTCCAACTTAAAAGCTGATTTTACTGTTGCAGATTAATAATGCTAAAATCTCAATTTATTTAAAGTGACATTTTCTTTTCTACACTTGTAAATTGATTTTATTATTTGGAAACCACATACTCAGCTATTACTTCCTGATTTGCATTTTTTGTAGAAAATGCTGGCCAATCGTGATAAATTGTTATCGGACAGTAATGCTTTAACGATGGCTTTTTTCGTTTCCCTGCGAACCCAGATGTTGTATCGCAACCAGAAAAGCAATGCAGAAACGCTACTATCATTGATTATAAAGCAATGCTATTGTTTTGGAACAGTCGTGCTTGAATCTATCTGAGGTGTAGAATGAATCTTTTACATTACCGGATCCTGGTTTGTGAAAATAAATGTTGTAATTGTTGGTATTCAACTGATTCAAAAGTACCAGAAAGTCGATGTCTTGTCCGACAATTGTAACAGTCTTGTCGTTGTTTTTGCCAATTTCTAAAAATGTGTTTATTATGTCAGCATCAGCATCTTCTTGGGCTAGTTTACATATGAATGAATCCTTCAGCCAGTAAGATGTCCGACAAAGTAAGACAAAATTCTGGAATTTCTTCCGGAGGTTTTCTTCGATTACGCTCAGATTTTTTCGTAAAATTACTAGATGTTGCTGCTAATGTGCCAGTGACAGTGTTTGCTATGTTTAGGTACCCATCAAAAACTATCCAACTGTTTGACGCGTAATTGTTGCGTGTGTACTGCACATACGCGTGGATGATGTCTTCCACTGTGTCATTTTTCTGCCAAACCACCTAATGCAGTAAAAATCCACCGTCCACGCATGCACGATACAGTTCGAGTGTGCTGGTGCATCAACAATGGTAAATTCGTCGTACATTTGCGACTTGACATTTTTCCTCAGACCATTCTCCGAAAAAAGTGATAGAGAAATCGGGACAAGTTTGTACTGCAAATACGTTTCACTATCTTCTTTGCTGCTGATGTTTAATGATATTCGATGGAATAACAATAACGGATCTATTGCTATTGTATTTACTGACGGTCTTGAAATGCTAAGTCAATTTTCTTGATTCATGTAACATTAAGTATTAGATTTAGAATCTAAATTGTAATGAAAATTAGAAAAATGTATGCGGTTATTAAAAAAATGACTTTACGAAAACGCGTTTTTTCACTTTTTTCGATTTCTGGAGCAAGATTTACAGTGAAGTCAATTTTTTTTAAACAATGTGAAAGTAGACGTGTCAACGAGTAAAAATCCGACGTAATTCGTTCGAAAATCTGAAATTTTGAAGTAAGATTTTTCGGTTCAAGATGGGGGTAATTTTTTGATTTTTCGCCGATATAACCTCCAAAAATAAATTTTTTTACAGCTTGTTTAGACCATAAAAAGGAACGTTGTCGCCAAATTTGGTGAAAAAAAAATGGTTGTCGCGCGAGAAAAAAAATAAAAACGACAAATTCAGTTTTTTTATTTTCCGGAAATAATTTTGAGGTTATGAGAAAAATAATATTTACAAAAGTTTTAAACTACACCGGAAATCGACAAAAACCGCATTCCCCCATAAAAATCAAGTTCAACAACAAGCTTCAAAAGCCTGTAGAATCTGGCATTATTATTACTAATCTTCTTACCTTTCTGAATACCATTGTATTGATTCCATCTGTATTTACCTTGTTATCACCATTGACAGTTACCCCGTCTTGTTTTTTTTTTGGGAAAATTTATGGAAAACAGAAGAAGAATACAGTGTGAAAACTCTTAG
Source organism: Abscondita cerata (assembly GCA_030710515.1). Classification (NCBI taxonomy): domain Eukaryota; kingdom Metazoa; phylum Arthropoda; class Insecta; order Coleoptera; family Lampyridae; genus Abscondita; species Abscondita cerata. The sequence goes on along the minus strand of JALBCR010001810.1, from coordinate 10,034 downwards.
CTTATTCTGTGCTTATTCGAAATAATGGTTTATTCCAGGGGTGCTCGAGTACTTTTTGAGTAGATCTCGAGAAGAAAAAATGTAGTAAGTATGTATAGAATATTCGCTTAGTTAGATGATGTCGGTACACCCGCAAGCACTTTTGGATATTGTATTAAATACGAATATAAATAACACAAACTAGTGATGAAACAATAATGGCATATAATTTCAATGTCGTCTTGCAGGTGTACGCCGCACGTGGTCGGACGCGGTTGTGTTTAATGTCTGCCCGGCGGAGTTTTAACGTCCGGGCCGCAAATGGCGGCGACCTTTGAGGCGAGCCGCACGTGTCACGGTGGTACAAATCAAAGTGCGCCACTATCTGCCGCTTTTTCTAGAAATTTCGGGTGGCGCGTTCGACAGGAACATTCGAGACTTCGTTCACGCCGATATAAATGTTGCGCTTGCAGGAATTTGAGTCAGTCTGAAATGTAACCTCAAGGTAATACTACGTCGATACAAAGTTTATTGTCAAATAGTACAAAATGAGTGCAGCGAAGAAATGTGAAACGCATCATTTTAATAACGATTGGGAGGAAGAATTTTTCTTTTGTATGGTGAAGGATAAGTGCATTTGTCTCATTTGTCAGCTGCAATACCTAAGCGTGGTAACTTAGAGAGGCATCATAAAACGGTTCATAAAAACTATGAAAAGGATTTTTTGCCACAGAGTGAATTAAGAAAACGAAAAGTACGTAATTTGATATCTAGTTTGAAAAAACAACAAACCATGTTCACAAAACCAGCCAAACAATTAAAAGCTGCTACGATCGCATCATTTAAAATATCTCATATATTGGCAAAACACAAGAAACCATTCGAAGATGGATCGGTTGTGAAGGAAGCATTTATTGAAGCGGGTGAGACTTTATTTGGAGATTTTAAAAATAAAACAGAAATTATGTCTGCTATTAGAGAACTTCAGTTATCTCGTCCGACTGTCACAAGGCGTATTGAAGTCATGAGTCAGGACATGGCAGATAAATTAAAACATGATATCATGAAATGTACATACTTTTTTTTACAGTTCGACGAATCCACCGATATGACAGACATTGCCCAGCTCTGTATTTTTATTCGGATGGTATTCAATGCATGTCGGCTAAGGAAGAGTTTTTGACAATCATTCCTCTGAAGGGAAAGACCCGGGATAAATATGACGTTTTCTTAAAATTTGTAACAAACTACAAGCTGCCAATATATAAATTAGTGTGTATTACAGCGGATGGAGCACCAGCAATGACTGCAAACAAAAACGGTTTTGTGGAATTTTGTCGAGCTAATGACAATTTCCCTTCATTTTTCTTTCCTTCCTTTGCATTATACATCAACACGTTTTGTGTTCAAAAGTTCTAAAGGCAGAGGAAATTATGGGCATTGCAACAAAAATTGTGAATTCCATCTGCGCATATAGCTTGCAACGGCGGCTCTTTAATTTGCGGTTGGAAGATAGTGAGTCAGCTGAACACACTGATTTAGTTCTTTACATGGACGTCAGGTGTGTGAGTTGTGGAAAATTCCTAAAAAGGTTTCAGGAATTATTGCCCGAAATAACAGCTTTTCTGGACGAAAGAGGTGATGACACTCAGATGCTGAAAAAATGGCTGATTGATTTGGCATTTTTGACTGACATCACAATGCACTTAAACACCATTAACTTGGAGCTTTAGGGCAAAGGAAAAATTAATATTGAGATGATAAGAGCAGTAAACGCATTCCAAAGTAAATTGCAACTTATGATATATTAACTGAAAAGAAAAGATCTGAAACATTTTCCGTCTTTGAAAGCAAGGATTCCTCAGTTGAATTATGATATCTATGAGGCAGAATTATTAAATATTTTGGGACAATTTAAAATACGTTTTTATGATTGCAGTAAATTGGCAAATATCGCAACATTTATGAGTTATCCTTTTTCGTGTAAAAACATTGAGGAATTAGCTACTGAAATTTTCAAATCAGTTTAATATGGACTCATGTTCTGTTGAAAATGAGTTGGTGCAGTTTATATCAGATATACATCTCAAAACTATAGTATCTGATACAAATTCTGGTGTTGTATATCTGAAGATAAATATCCGAATCTAAGGCAAATAGGCCTTCAACTGACAGCAATGTTTGGGTCAACTTACTTGTGCCAGTCTGCATTTTCTGAAATGAAGATAATTAAGTCAAAATATCTCAATCGACTAACTGACGAACATATGTCATCATGCTTGCGATTAGCGCTCAGTGGTTACGTACCATCTTATGAAAAGTACGCTGAGGACATGCAGTGCCACGCTTCAACATCCAAAGTCACTCCTTAGTTTTAACTTTTTAAGTTTTTAGTTTGTAAGTTTAACACCAGAACTCTTTTGTTTTGTAACAACAGATAAACTCGCAGTTTTAAATAATTATGAGTTTTTCCATTGATATTTTAGAGAAGTACCTAACTAAACCTAACCCAAACTTTGACTAAAATAATGCATATTGTGCGGAAAATTAATATCTATCTATACGATACACCCTACCTACATACACCACAACCCTGAATTACACGTACTTGCAGCCTCTCCAAGTCGATCGTAAGTAGTCTAACAATATTGAAGTAGATTGCCAGCAGTTCAAGTTTGAGCGCCCCTGGTTTATTCCATAATTTCTTTAATCATATCTCTTAGTTTTTCGATATTTGGTGCTATTCAAGTGTTTTCCTCAACTATTTCTAGTCTATTTTGTTCATCAATTATATGATTTAGGATATAATGTTATTTGTTGTTAATCATCCTGGTCAAAAACCCACTTGGGTATTTGGAAATAGTTTTATTTTCTATACTTTTCTAAGATCATTAGTATCTTTCGTTAGGAATGAAAATGTCTTCAGAGATCTGATAGTATCAACTACGGTTAGTATTTCGACACGGTCCAAACACGAAAGATGTGTTTGTTCAAAGAATGACTCCGGCCGTAAAAGCCTCAAACAAAACTGCTCAACGACATTTACAGGAATATGTTTTTATACAGTGCCGTTGGTTTGATTGCCGTTTTACAAATATGTATCTTCTTCTTTTTCCACAGTGTGTGTGCTCTAATCTTACTTTGATAAAAAATAGTTAGTGCTATATAGGGTTACTATTTATCGTTTTGCCTTTTCATCGTCTATCTTCTTTTCTTCTTGTTGTTTCCCCATTTGTTCTCCAGGTCTTTGGTTCTTTTGTTGAATTTCCTTTGCTCATCCTTGATTCGTTCTATCCAATTGGATTCGTAGTCTACCCTAGCAATTTTGTTTCTGCTTACATTTGGTATATTTTGTTGGATATCCTGTATTTTTCATGCTCATGGTAGTTGCATTCACAATTGCTGAAGATGAAAATCCAATTTCTGAATTCCAAAAATGGAAAGAGGTTGTCAAAATTGAGTTCTATTAATCTATAATCACTAGATTTTTCAAAACAGCAATATATTTGGGTTGTTTTATAAAAAAAAACACTTCATGATAATAATTTAAAAAAAAATGAACGGAATTCAAAACATTTTAAGAAAATTATTATTTCAAAATTCAGTCCCAGTTTAGAAAAAACAAAGTTTAAGGAATAAATGTGAATTTTGCATTTACATAAAAAAATGCTTAAGAATATCAGAAATATAAGAAAACAGTTATCTGCTCATACCACTACGTCAAAAAATTATCACAAAAACATTTGAGGTAAGATACGATTATGTTCATTAAAAAAAGCAAAACTCAAAAATATATGGAATATGAAATAAGCTTCACAAACGAATTCAAAAACCCCTTGTCAAAACAATGTTCTATCCACTAACAACAAATTTAACAAAAATAATTCACGTTTTTCATAAAAAAAAGTGAACTCATGCCTGTTGAAAACCAAATTTTCGTATTTATTTTGAAATATACAGGTAAACTGATTTTGAAACAGTTTTCCACCTATTGATTTGGACCTCGCTTTGTTTCCCCACCTAACTCAAAAGATCAAAAATCTGTGTCAATACAGTATTGGATACATACTATTTTGTCATCAAAATGTTATAGAAACATTTGAATTAGTTGAAGAAAAGAGGCAAGACTTAGTCCAATATTGCAAAAATTGTAGACATCAAAACTGTTTGATATTTTTCTTGCAGTAGTTCATGTTTGCCAAAGACTTTTTCACGTTTGTAATTTATTTGAAAATCTAAAGAAAGGATTTTTAAAATAATATTTTTCCTCAGAAAGTACAGGATTTTGACAAAAATATATTTGACTTTTAAACACCTTTAATCACAATTTTTTGCAAATTGCGATCTAAAATAATTTTTAGTGCGGTTGTAGCTCGGCAGTTAAGTGTATTACCAGCTAAGGATTCGATTCCAGTTGCAAACATCAAATTTTTCGACCACACTCCCTCGCAAAGTAATGGCAAACCTGCAAAAGCTAATTGCCTAGTAAACCTCTCCATTTTAGCCGTTCAAAATCGGCGTTAAACTGTAGGTTCCATGTGTATGTGACTACTGTCACGCACAACACATATACATGTGGAGGGGTTTGCAACATCCGGTTGTTGGTGGTGTAAACCCAGCAATCATTGAAGTACTATACAGTGCACCATGGATTCTAACGAAAAAAGATCAAGAAATTTGACCTATTGCTGTAGGAATTACTTTTCTCCGTCTCACCGCTAAATTAGGATTCAAATTTTACAGTCAAAGTAAGGAAAATGACTACCCTTCCTGCAACTTGGTTTTGAAATAAAGGTAGCCAAAAACAAAATACAAACAGACAAACTTCTATAACACCTACAACTCAATAGAGAAAGAGATACTATGTTGTATGTCGTTTTTGAAAAAACACCAAAGCTTTACAACTTTCACTGCCAATGCTACTCCTCAGCTTCGATTTTTTTTTGGGTAAAAAAAAAATTCTTTCAACAAGGATATTCGACCGGCCCAATGTTTTCTCTTTTGGCATTCAATCTGGAATAGAAGACTTAACTTTTGAGTTCAACTTATGGTATTTAAACGATGGTTTAATAACTGGAAACCCCGAGTCAGTACTGAAAAATTACGATCTCTCTCTCTCTTGTGGTTTGTTTCTCATTTGGGTTTGCCGTTTTCAGGTTCCATAATCTTCTATCATCCTAGTCACCTACATTTCTCGAACATTACATTGTTTATACACTGGCATCAGGTGTTCTATCGTTGCGTGTGTGCTACTGTACAAGAAATACTTGGCTTGTTATCGACACTCGTGTTTAAGCATTTAAAGTTATCGCTCCTGATGACGATAATACACTTTAAACAATTGCAGTCGTTACAGTTAACTGTTGGCATTTCTTAGTTTATACTATTTGTCCGTGTTTTTTACACACGATATGTCGCAAGACATGCATTTCATTTATACACTGTATCCAAGATAAAAATGAACAGCATGGGGATCTTGACAAGATACAAGGTTGCTCAAACTGCAACAAAGTTAGGCAATTTAGAGTATATTTACATGGTGTTTGAAAAAGTTTAATAATATATTTTGGATTTTTATTTTCGTATTTTTTGTTCTTATTTTTAAAAATATTAAAAATTAAAAACACTTTTTCATTGACACGTTCAGAGCTTTAGAAAATGGTGCTTTGAAATTTTTAATCCAACGTTTCATCAACTTTATTTTTTTATATGACCACATACAAAAACACCTTGTATTTGGTAGTGTTTCTTATTACAAATTCAACAAAGTATCACACATAATTGTTTTAAACCTAATTTTATAAGAAATAGTTTAAACTTTTTTGCAATTTGACCGACCTTGTATCTTCTACCGTTTTCAAGATCTCCATGCTGTTCATTCTTATCTTAAACACAGTATATAGGTTTTCCATTTGACAACTTCTTCTTTTTCCTCTCGGTGACTAGTTTATGATGTTCTTGGGCCATCTGTTCTCGTCCATCCTTTCTACATGTCCATACCACTTTATTGCTTTATTTTCCAATGTTCGAGTAACATCAGAACTCCCATTCCTTACCATACTGTTTCAGTTCCTATTTGTATACTGTAGGATCTTCTCATGTAGTCTAATTCGACTGTTCTTATTTTGTCCCGAACTTTATTTTGTGATCGGCCAAATTTCTATAGTGTATGTCGTGATACTTTCCACTATAGATCCAAAGATATTTTTTTCTTTCTTTGTTAATGTTTTTATTCCATATTGTACAATGAAGTGCCGACTTGCTTTTTACCTTTAACAATCTTATCTTCTATATCTGTTTCTGTTATTGAGATATTATTGAGCCCAGGTATTTGAATTTTGTACGTGTTTTAATCCATTCGTCATCAATTTTTAATTTGTTCATCTGCCCTCCAATAAACATATATTCTGTTAAAATAAAATTATGATCTTATCCAAAGAAAATGACAACAAATAGGACTGAAGGTCAAACCAGGGAAATGTGAGATGGCGTCTACTCATACTTTAAAATCGTCTTAGGAGCCTCAGTGACAGTATCTAATACATCCCACATGCTACACATAAAGCATGAAGAGCCGAACCTTCTTTTTCCCCGTTTAGATAAGCTACACAGTCACGTTGCTTACTACATTCGTAAGAATTGCCAGGCTGTGCCCAATTAATACCGGTTACGAAAAACGCTTACATGGACCTGTTAAAATGTCTTGTCAAAAATCGATCAAGATGTCAAATAAACAATTAAATCTATAGCTAACTCCTGCAATGGACTGTTTATCACTCCCTATTAACTTTAGAGGAATGGAAATTAGAAAAGGGGCAGACTTATCATTAAACGCTTTTCTTACTTGGGTAATTTTGCCGGACGCGATAAATAGATGGAAATCAAAAAAATTAACACATTCCCCAAACCCCACTGATCAGAAAAATTGGGCCAACCAACGTAATGATTCAATCAATTATAAACTCTCTTATTTTTTTATTAGAATACGAGCAAGCTCTATTTATCGCTTATTAAAGGAATGAGAGTAATATCTGATAACTGTCGTCCTCGCTCGCTCAATCAGCACAGTCATGATATGGTCTAGATTTTTGTAGTCCCTACGAATGTATTTGTGGGAAATTAGTGGACTTTTTGCACGCTATTTTTAATGACATTATCAAACGTGATCTCGTCACTGCTCAATTTCCATCCGTCCTGCCACGCTGAGAACTTAGCAACTTGCACGGACACCTTACACCAATTCATATTGAAACATCAGCAAAATCTCAGCTGCGGTGAAGAAACACAAATACAAAAATTGGTCCCTTGAAGTTCACTAAAGCTCTGGGTGATAAAATAAAGTTATCAATCAGTGATCCCCACTCAAAATTATACTGTAACGGTTGTAGTTCACAAATAATAATAAAAGAAAGCGACGGCTCTAGAGGTACAACCTAGAGAGAAAAATATAAGACAATTTGGCTCGAAGTAGCGCACTAAATTCGTGGAGGATTCAGTATTTATAGTAGTTAGCACAGCAGTGTCCGGCTTAGTCGGTGAGTTGGGGAGCTCCTTGAGGAACTATAAAGAAATAGACTGCTGCCTAACGAGGCTGCACCTGCTGGGTAATAGAAAGAAATAGGTTTTACTAAAAGGTCAAATACGCTAAAACGAACACAAATCAGAAAGACAAATAAACAATTAAATATAGGAAATAAAGCATACAGTACTAGGAGAATATGTTAGAAGTACGAGAGACTGTCGCATAAGATTTACGGGCGTTAGCAACAACAATTTAATTAAAGCTCACAATTAATGTGTCGAAATTCAGTTAAGTTTTTGTTTGTTACACTCAAAACAAAACCGAACGTCGGTAGATGGAGTCTATTCCGAATAAAAATTTGCTTATATACTAGGGATTCAAACCGTTTAGTATCACATGTACGTGAGCTTCATACGCATGAATAGTGAACAGGTTTCTTAAACAATAAACTTAGCTGTATTCTGTAGTATGCAGTTCCGAGAAGGAAGGTTCTTGCTAACGACAGTATTTGATTGCTTTAGAAGATAGGTAGCCCCAGGATTTCTCTTAGGTGAAATACACGACGAAGAACGGAAGGCAGATATATTCCCTCGAAGCAACCTGTTGAGTTCATCGGCCGTTGGCAGTTTAAATGTAGGCACCCAGAAATTATCTAGATTGTAATACACGAGTAGAGTATGAGGCCAAGACACGTGCTAAAGCATACGTCGTAATTAGAATTAACACAACCAAGAGACAACAAAAGAAATGAAAAAGAAGTACTTACGGCGAATGCGGTCGAATTTACATTTACACACCAATTTAACTAGGAATTATTGAAGCGCACATTAATAATTTACGTGTAAAATTTTACCTTCACGAAGCACGCCGAAGACGCCCAATAGAAGAAAGTAGCCGAAATGTCCGCTCGTCATCTCGATAATTTTTGTAAATTAAAAGAATCCACCAATGGAAAATTCGCAGCACGCACGGCAAATTCAACTTTCGTCATAACGTGCTACTCACAACCAATGTTATTAAGAAGGCTTACGACATACGTTCTAGTTCGAGAAATTTGAGTAACAATACTACACCTAATGTATAAGCTTAGTCTACTTATTCCAAGAAACAACGCAGTAAGTGTGATGAAAACCCTTCCCAAAGGAATTTCTCTGGACGAAATAACTTTCATTTTATTATTGTTCCACTGTGAGTACCCAAGAGTTTGTTGAAGAATTATCAGAATACAGTCTTGGTGTCGAAGGTTCAAAAAGTAAATTGATTTTTTTAACCTTATTCGAAAACCTATAAAAACAAAGTTTGAAGATAGAAACCCTTGATGAGCAGTAACGGTTGTCAAAACTGTTTTCTGACAATTTGGAAAAATGTGTAACTTTATGTGCTCGGCAAAAAGAAAACATTGGCAACTTGACATAAAAAGACACATGTGATGAACCTTTTTGGTTTTTGTACGTTGCGACTGAAATGTAATTTGTCAAGCAAAACAAAACTATTGTTTTTCAGTTGAAGCAATTTCAAATTATTCTGGTAAACAATAGTTTTCAGCAAGAACAAACACAACAGATTCTTTTTTTTTGTCAACTTTCGCCTATTTTTGGGTGGGTTTTATCAGGGACGCTTATAATCTAAATATAAATAAAGAATAAGAAATTATTTACTACATGGTTTTTCATTTTGTAAGTTAGTGTATTACTAGTACTTTAATGTAATTAATTGGTGAAACAAACAATGAAATGAAATAAAAGAAATAAATTTAATCCAAGAAATTAAGTAGAACGAGAATCAAGCGCATTCTATTGATTCTCAATTTCACCTTCGATTTTTCGACTTTTATTGTATAATATTTATATTAAATAGAATCGATATAAAAATTATAAAGTAATCACTACTTTTCGAAACCCTCGACGAATTTGGAAACGCACATAGATTCGTTAGACACACTTTGCAATCTATAAGCTCTTCGAATTCTTCAGTTTTACACTGCGGCAAGTTTTTGAAAATAGCGGGACGTCCCATCCTTTCGCAACTATACTTATGTTTCTGCTTGTGATTTTGAGTATCTAAAAGGAAAAAAAAATGGATTATGTTTGTGACAAGGAATAATATCATTTACTTTGGAGAAAACGTGGCAATTATTTTTTATTAGTAGGAAATAATCCGGCCAAATTTATATATGGTGTTGCCGTTTTTACGATGGCAGTCGTAAAACGGAAATTACACTAAACGCAATCTCTACCAAAATACTTTATTAAATTAATTTGATTTAATTTGGTTTAATATTTTAATGTATGTACGACAAGCAATGAAAAAAGCTTTTGAAGAATGTGTAAAATAGGATTGTCTCCAACAAAAAAAAACTTTTTTCAGAATGTTGTTAGGATTTCTAAAAATACATACTATATGTAACTTTATTAAGGCAAAACCAAAAAAATGTTGTATCTTCGAGTCCACAATCAACTTCTCTCAAATGTGGATTCCCTTTGGCATATCGTTGCATTTCCCGCTTCACAAACGTAACACTTCAACCCACTTC